>QGOI01008837.1:0-14626 GCA_003313885.1 Boletus sp. MG55 | reverse complement strand
GAAGAAAAATTGTTCCCTAGTACATCGACATGCAGGTCCAGGTTTGCCCGGAGGGCCGTGGTATGAAATTACATAATTGGCAAGCTGTCGCATTGTCTTCCAATTTAGGAAGGTGTTGTCGTTCATGACCTCAAGGTTTATTGTCTGTGCACGTTGTGTGCACGGCATTTTTGCCCGAGTCCAAGCGATGTTACCATGCGCTGTCATTGTCCTCTACGTTATTAACTCTTCTGGCTTCTGGTTAGCCACCTTTTTTTCGCCCTTCTTTCCACCATGATCCTTTCTCAGCGTGTTCACCATTCACCATCCCGTACTATTTCTTATCCTATAAACTCGGAGCTGGCTCCCTGCTCTTCGTCCAGACCCCTCGCTTCATCACCCAGCACGCCGTCGCGAGGTCATAAACACTCGTTGTCTAAGCCGATGTCATGGCTGGGTCGCAGCTCTTCTTCCGCCTCCAGTTATTCTGTCCCCCATGCTGCCCCAAAACCAAGTCGGATCTCTGAACCAAAAGTTGGTAGCTCTTTAGAACAATTCAATTTCCACCGTTGTGGACCACTTGGTTCTGGTGCAACAATCGTGCGCACGCCTCAAGAGGCATTGGCTGGTCCCCAGACTCCCCACTACGCATCTGAGCTGATCAGGGAGGAGGAGGGTGTGGAAGGAGATGCCCTGTTGCATGATACAGAAAAAAATGAAAGCAGACTTCTCCTACCACTCCGGCCGCCCAGTCCTCCTCTTCCACCACTGCCACCCAGTATTTCTGATGAAGGAGGAGGCAGGTTGTCTGATGCTTCGACACGCATCCCTTTGTCAGACCACGTTTCACATCGCCGCTCGTCAGGTTCCACGTCTTCCGCAGTTCATTTCTCTTCTTCAAAGCCTACCCTGGTAGCACACTCTCACACGCCTTCTCGTTCCGTACTTGCCCTTCCAACTGGCGCTGAGATGAGTCCGCCACAACCTCCCTTTGAACCTATCCTCCTCTCTTCCATTCCAGATGGCCCGATCGACCCCTCTAAGCTCATAGTCACTCTGGAGACATGCACCGCTACTTACCGGACTTTGTTACGGTCCCTGGTATCGCGGCCTTCTCACCTCTCCCGGTATATTACCTCCTTGTTGTCGCCCATCTCTGAGACAGCGTCGATATATTCAAATGCCAGCGACGCATCGTCGGTTCAGCACAGCAACGGGTTTAGCTCCGTCTTTCGTGATCATCTTGCTTCCCCTGGCTGCCTACCACAGTCCGTCAGCGGTATCCACATTTTCCTCGATCGACCGAGTGGTCCGTAAGTACCCACGCCGACATGCGCTTCTCATAACTAGCTGACTCTTTCTGTTTTTCTCCCTCCTGGGCAGTTATATGCAAGTTCTGGCCTATCTTCGATCCCTTCCAAGCACTCCGGAACAACCATCGGAGGCCCTACCGCGGGCGGTACAACTCGAACCCGGATCCACTGTGTCCCCTTCGCGCCTCGAGTTGTTGCTCGACCTTCGCGACGAAGCCAGCTATTTAGGGCTCGCCGAACTCGAAAAGCTTTGCTGTCACGAAATGCATCGTTTCCATCGCGGGCCCATCGCGGTCTCCGCCGCCGGCGGTGGCACGCTTCGTGGCAAGACTGGGTCAGTACACTCGGTTCACACGGTCGTCGAGGAGTGGGAGCCTGGCCAAGAGGCTCGGCCGTCTGAGCGCCAGGTATCGAAGGGTGACAGTAGCGTTCGTACCGCTGAATCGGCCACTCGCATGTCCAGCTCGAGTTCGTCATGCGAAAACAAGGATATGCTCTTTCGGGAACGAGGCAGGGAAAGAAGAGGCATCAAATATGAGATGGGCTCTCCTCCTCCAGGTTGGATCTAGTTTGTAGCAATATATGGCACGTCATTTCGCACCCAACGTATATAATACAACGCTAGTCTTGTAGTAACTCTCTTAGTATCCGACACCCTACAGTCTCCATATTTCTCGTACTCTACTAGTCTGACACACATGTTATGACGAAATCCTTTGTTGCAAAGTAACACTACTAACACTACTACATGGGGAACGTAGGACAAAACAGATGCATGCGTTGCAGACTGATTGAATGAAAATAGCCCAAGGGAATCGAGCGACATGTAAACATCTCATAGACATACCCGTACTGAACCGGCGCATGAACAGGTCATGAGTCAATATCAAGGAGAGGAAAGGAAAACGAAAGCATGCGGAATATCAACACTATCGTACAACAGATACGCTTTGAAGAGCGAAAGGGGTCGGAGGACGGATTCTTGGGTAACTTATTTCTTCTGTGCAGCGTAGGGGTTGACACTGTACACTTTGATGACAGGGGGGCTCTTGGTCAGGTCTGCCGTCACAATCACCTAGCAAACTACGTGAAGAACATCTTCAAGCAAGACGTGCTTATTACATACCGGGACTGTCATGAGCTCCTTGATATCCTGGATCTTGTGACCTGACGAGGTCGTCCTCAAACCTTCGAACATAGGTTCGACCTTGGCAGCGGAAAGAAGGCGTTGCTTGGATGTCTCCGTCTCTTTCACGATCTCACTGTCTCTGCCAAGTACTATCTCGTCTTCCTCAGCATCATCTTCATCGAAAAGTGCCTTCTCGTCGTGCAAGGAGCGTGATGCCACTTCCATCTTGGCAGCGTGTGCCTCAGCATTCTGCTTGACCTTCTTCAAGTGTTCGTCGTCGCTATTTTCTGCAAGCCAAGTAATCACGTCCTTGCTGGACCAATAGATCTGAAGGGTATGGGTGTGTTCGTCATACACGTGGTTCTAAATGGATGGTTAGTGTCCAGAAAGGTCGCTGAACCGTTAGACTCACATCGATTGGCATCTGGTCCACGTGAACTCTTTTTTCAATACCAAATTCGGGAACCAGTACGTCGAAGGCAGCATCAAGCACACTGACGACCTTGGCCTGTCGGATAACCGGTCCGTAACGGTGGGTCAAATCTGAGATGAAGACGCAGAGGAAAAGGTGGGTGGACTGCTCTTGTGCAAGTTTCGCGGAATCTCGTTTACTAGAAGATATTCAGCAAGCAGTTGAGCATAGATGATGCTGGTACTTACATGTTGCATTGCTGAGCAATCTTCGCGACAGCATCTCTATCCATGGTAAACTTGGGGTCGCCTATAGATACGGAATCAGTTTCTGCCACAAAAACAGCTCTTTTCCACTCACTTCCACCTTGGAGAACGGATTCAAGTTGGCGGTGTACCAGGATGTCGGCATAACGGCGAATAGGGGAAGTGAAGTGTGTATAGAGAGGGACGCTAAGGGCATAATGACCATACTTGGCGATATCCAACATTCCGGCACAGAAATACTTGGCACGCTGGGTGGCTTTGAAGGATAGCAGCTCGAGTACCATCCGGGCATTAGGATTGGTGATTCCATCAAAGGATTTCATGACGGCCCCCGAGGTTGACGTGTCTACCTCCACACCCAGACGCTTTGCGCGCTCGGAAAAGACGTTCTACAAAGTAATGTCAAGACAAAAAAAGCATAGCAAAGGAAAGTGTAGTACCAGACGTCTTTCAATAGGGGAGTCGTGCCTACGGAGGAGCGCTTGTTCAGGGAGGTGAACGGCAATGCGCTGAGCAATGGCAACGTTGGTTAAAAGCATGAACTAAGACCCTCGCTTAAGCCTCGGTAATACTATGGTTCAGATAATGCATACCTCTTCAACCATGTCGTTGGCAGCGTTGCGGTTGGCTTGTCCGCAATCCGTGGGAAGGCCGTTCTCGTCCAATGTGAATGACAGGCGTGAGGAGGATAGCATTAAGGCACCGTCTTGAAGACGTTTGGCACGAAGTTGGTTCGCGATACCGTACAGTGCTCTCACATCCTGCTCGATCGCAGATGCACTATGTTCCGGTGACACAGAGAGTTCGCTTAATGGCTGTCCATCAATCGCTTTCTTTGCGTCAGCGTAGGACAGTTTCGCTGCAGATCTTGCGAACAGTCTTAGGATATTAACATAAATAGACTTGTAATTACTCACTTGATGATCGTCTTTCCAAACCACTTATTGACCACCCTGCCTTCTGTTGTCATCGTAAAGACAGCGGAGAAAGCGAGGCGTTCAACACCGGGAACAAGGCTGCAGACCTCTTCACTCAACGTAGGGGGCAACATCGGCACTGCTCTTTGAATGAGATACACGCTTGTAGCTCGCTTACGAGCATCGCGATCAAGCGCAGTATTGGGTTTCACGAAGTAGGATACGTCCGAAACGTGGATGCCGACGTCGTAGGTACCATCATCATTCTCCTTGATGGACAGAGCATCATCCAAGTCTCTGGCCGAATCCGGGTCGATGGTGAAAATCCGTTCCTGGCGCAAGTCCTTGCGGATTTCGTACTCCCTCTCAGGAACGCTGGTGTACTGTGTGAACGGAAGTTGTAGTGCAGGGAATGAACAACGTACGTCCAAGGAGTGGGAGGGAGACACTTGAGCACACTCTCGGGAAATTCTTCGGTAGGGAAGTTGCAATCTTTCAACAAAGCACTGGTCTCAACTTCGATATCTCCAATAGGACCAAGCTCCTCAGCCAGAGTACCAAAAGGATGGAGAGAAGAGATGGGCTACACCTAGGAGGTCAGTAAAAGAACGAGTCGAGATCTCGAGGACGCACATGACGCTTTATACAAGCAACGAACAACTTATCAGCGTAGACCTCAGGATTCTGAACGAAATCCGCGGGTGCCTGTTCAGTGGGAATGGCAATCAGAGGTACGCGCTTGTCGGTTGGCTTGAACCAAACGATCTTGGGACGTTCAATCGGTCCACGTCGTGGTTCATCCCCACGGTCGCCCTCCCGTTCTCGGCGTTCGGCCTCCTGCTTCTCTTTGGTAGCTGCTGAGGATGGACGTAAAAGACCAAGTGTTCCAGAAAAGAGCTGTCCAGGCATGCGTTCGACGACTGCCACAACATGTCCAGCAAACTGCGGCTTGACTTCGTCTGTGACCCTAAGGATAATGTTAGCGTGATTTAAGATTACTTTGTTAAACTTGGCGTACTCTTCATCTTCGAACAACATCAATCCCTGGCCTTCCACCTCAACGTCATCCTTCTTCTTGTCATCCTTGCGACCCGCACTGGTCTTCAAGTCGTAGGCTGAATTCTCTTCCTTCTTGCGCTTCTTCTCTTCCTTCTCCTTCTTAGTTCCCCACACCTCATCAACATCAAGGAGCTCGACAGCAACAATGTCTCCTTCCAAGGCACGGTTACGATCTTTAGAGCCACAAATATAGATATCGGCATCAAGGACCTCGGTGGCAACATACGCGTCCGACCTGTTGCGCTTGTTGACGCGAAGGATACCTACAACCAGCTTTCCTGCGGCCAAGAGAGGTGGAAGAGAGGCTTGAGGAAGATAAGGAGCGAATAGAGACTTGCGTTGTGGCTGACTGGACTGTTGTTGCAGTTGGGACTGGAACTGCTGTTGCTGTTGCTGCAAGAGGCTCACGCCTCCCATGCCTAAGCCCATCATGTTAGCGGCCATCATGTTCGGCAACATGTTCGGGAAAGAAAATGAAGGCATCTTGTGATGGTGACCACCGGCGGCAGCACGAAATTGTTGCAAACTTTGCAGCTGAGCCTGCGCTTGCGCGAGATCAGCAGCGAACGCGTTGTTGCCTTGAATCACGCCACCATCTGTATCAGATAGGTCAGAGGTGCCATAGCTTAGTAGAAGTGGGTACACACTAATTCTCCAACTTGAGTCGACTCGGGATGTCGTGCGTGAGTGGCCCCCGAAGGGTGAAGCGAAACCATCCTCGAAGCTGTCCTGACCGCTGTAAGGAAAACTCACAGAACCAACGTTGCTCTGAGGGGTGCTAGATTTGTTGACAACATTGACACTGTGTCTCCTTCCGTGACCACGGGGTAAACCAGACGGCTGTATGTCAGGGCTGACGCCTAGGTTGGCCATAGAGTTAAATTGGCCCATCGGAGGAGTGAAACCAGCGACGTTGTTGTTCCCTGTAATGCTTACGGGAAGGGTACTCTGGACGCGTCTATGCCTATTGGGTGCAAGGCCAGGAGTTTGGAGAGAAAGAACCTGGTTAGAGGCCAGTTGGTGTTGGTAAAGCGCTTGTTGCTGTTGTTGAAGGGCCTCTATCTGGTTTTGAATGGCGATCTAGAACAGATGAGTCAAGACAAGGACGGCGGAACACCCTACGCATACCTGCTCGGCCATAATGCCAGTGAAGTCGCTCTCTGCCCCCCTCATGTGGCTCTGGTCTTGGACAGCTTCATAAGGTGGATTCTGCTGCTGTGGGAATTGGAATCCAGAATCTTCTTCGTTCAGAGGACCCATGGGCACGTTAGAACTCGTGCGTCGGCGAGCACCAAACATGAAGTTCGGGGCTAGCTGCGGACGTCCGGTAGGACCAAGCACATCCTGGTCTTGCTGGGCAGCCAGGGCAGCAAAACGGGGAGCCATGAAACTTTGGGACTGAGATCGGGCCTGATGACCAGGATTAGGGAAGAAATGCTCAGAAATTTCGCCGTCTTCAAAGGGCGTGCCCATTCCATCCTCCACATCTTCCATCATCGCACCAAGGTGAGGAGAAAAAGAATTGAAATTGCCAGAGAGAGCGGATGCACCAAGCGATGCAGCTTTGCGGTGCCGAACAGCATCTGGCAAGGCTGAAGTGGGAAAGGCTGAAGCACCGGGGTGAAAAATGGGTGCGTTTGCAGGAAGGTTAGAGCCCGGTGCTTGTGGAGCATGCATAGAAGCAGCGAGCGAGTTATTGGCGGGAGACACTTGGTTCGGAGTAGTCTTGAGATCAGCGATGACACGCTGAAGTGAAGACAATGCATCACTAGACTCCGAGGCAGAGGCAGGCACTGGAGAAGAAGATTGACCCATCGAAGTCCGATCCTTGGCAGCACTGCTCCGGCTTGCCTGTGAAGATGAGGGCTGGCGGCTGCGATGATTTCCGTTACGTTGACCACTATTGCCCTGACTCTTGTTACGAGGCTGGTCGGACTTCTTAGCGTCCGTGGGTTTCTTGCTAGATTCAGAGCCGGATTCCGTACCACCTGCTGCAGGGATGGACTTCTTGTTCCCAGTCCTAGAAGAGGGCCTTGGGGCGCCTGGGAGATTTCCCGCAGCGGAGGAAGGTCTAGCGTTCGAAGGCGTCCTCTTAGATCCGCGAGGGACACTGGGAACGGAGGTCGACTTTTTGGTGTCGTCCTTCTTGACTTGGTTTAGTGTAGATTCGTCTGTCATTTCGTTCGTAGCGTTACAGAAATTTGGCGTTACAGGATATCTGGGTATCCGAGAAGGGCGACGTGGTCAACGAGAACAAACCAAGTTGGAGGAAGAGACAAACCCGGTAGTAAGAACGTGGTTGTATGCTGGAAGGCTTGCCCTGTAGGGCCTGTGAGGGGATTATGGAGGTGAATGCCGCGTGCAGGCGTGGATGAGATTTTACTAAGTTTTCGTCGCAAAGAGCAGTCGCAGCAGCCTTGCCTCCCATTTTCCTACTATTTATTTTCCCACGCTCAACCACGCTTCCCGCAGCTGGTCCGGGTCCGTGCTAGAAAACTTTTAATAATTATAACACACAGCCATCGGTACAAATCTATCGCTACGAATGCTTCATACACCGGTAAGCTTGTCGATGATCGCAGTGGTGTACTCCTTTGTGGTCGCCCTACCACCAAGGTCCCCGGTGATGGTCTTTCCCTCAGCGATCGTCTGCAAATCGACAGCCCATGAATATACCGTTGCATGGTATGCGATCGTCACTTACATCGAGGGTCGCCTTCTCGATCTTCGCTGCATGCTCATTCAGGTTCATGTGTCTGGAACGAGGCACATCGGATCAACCAGGCAACCCCATCGGAACATTAACGTACCTCAGCATCATCAAAGAAGACAACAATAGTGCCGTAGGATTAGCTAATCCCTTTCCTATGAATTTTGTCAGTCCCGACAGCTATCGGGAATTACAAAGCCGGCACATGCCTGCGATGTCGGGCGCGGAGCCATGTACAGCCTCAAAAATGGATGCATCCTTGGGAGGTTTAGCATATGACGGTGGGTTCAAGTATAAAGCGTCCATACCCGTCCAATATTGCCAGAAGGGGTGAGACCGAGACCACCAATCAGGCCTGCGCACATATCCGACAAAATATCACCGTAAAGGTTGGGCATCACCATGACCCGGTTCGAATATGGCTCGGGATTTTGCACGATCTATTCGAGCGATTACTCGACTGTCGTCCATCTGTCATGCGGCGAAGCGTACCTGCAGGCAGACTGGATCCAACAAATCCTCGTCGTATGAAATACCCGGGAAATCTTTCGATACTTGGCGGCAAGCCGACAAGAACATACCATCCGACATTTTCCTGTTTAAATCAATACGTGATTCAGCACGTTCTTGTCTTGGCTTACATGATATTAGCCTTGTGTACCGCGGTCACCCGTTTTCTCCCACTGGCTTGCGCGTAGTGGAACGCATATCGAGCTACGCGTTCCGACGCGTCGTAAGTGATGAGTTTGATGGATTGAACAACCCCGTCGACGATCTGGATTTTCCACGTAAACGGGAAGGGCTCTTAAATACTAAATGCCATACCTCGTGTTCGATACCCGAGTATTCACCCTCCGTGTTCTCACGGATGAGAACAGTGTTAACATCGTCGTAAGGTGTCTTGAAGCCCTTGATTGAGAGACACGGACGAACGTTGGCAAAAAGATTGAACGTCCTGCGGAGTGTCAAGTTGAGGGAGACATGACCCTTGCCAACTTGATGCACGGAGTGAACTTATGTACGCAAATCATCGTCATACTTTAGCTTACTTGGTGTTGCCAGGGGACCTCGAACAGATTTAGTGATTGAGAACCCTGACTTCTATTGGACACACCTTTCAGAGCGACGGTGTTCTTCCGGACCGAATTGATTGCTATGTCCGGAATGACAGTTTTGCCACCTTTTAATACAGGCGCGACACTGACTTCCTCCCATTCGATAGGGACCTGTTTCGACAACTGAGTACACCAAGATGGCACGCACGTAACATAGACTCACGTCAGCAGCAGAGTAGATGGCTTTGACCGATTCACTAATTTCCGGACCAATACCTGGGTCTGACGTCAATGTATGACCCTAGTGTTGTGTGCGCGATATCCTGACCATCACCCGGAATTAGAGTCACCGTGTATTTGCCCTAGGCGAGAGTAAGTAACATGCACGGAACTATGGTGTGTTGCTCACATGGGCGCCCTTGTGTCCAGCAAACGCACTGGTTGGAGCTGCAGACGCATATCGCCTGCAGGACTAGGAACAACGTAAGGCAACCCTTTTCCATGCCAAGAGGAAATTAGCCTCTACCTGGGGATATCTCTTCGCAAAACCAGTGAGGGACCTACTATGGGCCAACATTTTCGAGACGAAGAAAAGAGGAAAGAGCAAAAAAACTGTTGCGAACAAAAAGTCTAAGTCTAAGCTTGGGCACGGGTATACACGGATAGCATCCCACGTGGAAGATCCTTTGGCAGTATCTGTGCGTATTTTAGGAAGCCATCACATGTCACTCTAATGAGTCGGATCCAAAGTTGCGCAGCCCTGGACTAGCTTGTTGAACATGCTAGTGATGCAGTAATGGAAAGGGTACGTAGCAGGACAACTAGAATACACGAGATGGACAGTGAGGCGGGTAGTATCCACTCAGTCGGTGCGTATGGTATGTATTCAGAAACTTTAGCCGCTCAATAGTCCATCCAGCTGTTGCCGGTACTGCTCCATCGTCTTCTCCATCTCCTCTTCTTCCAACTGGTCTTGCGGAGACTTGAGTTTTCAGGTCAGCAGACAACCACATCAGGATGTATCACTGGACTCACTGGTAATTCCACTCCCACAGTGCCCGCTTGCCCGAGCTTGCCGTTAGTAAGCTCAAACAACACTTTGTCTACTTCCGCATCCGCTTCTTCCTCTATCTCTTCCTCTTCATCCATCTCCAACGTGTCTTCGAGCATCTCCTCCATTATGCCAGCCTAAGCAGTCGACTCAACACCTGTATTTATGGTATAGAAAGTGCCACACCTTTGTCATCTCCATGCTCATGTCTCGCATGACCTGACTAATTTGCGGAAGTTTGATGAGCGAATTCGAGAGCTTCATGATCTCGGTGGACTTTCGCAGCGATCCAGTAACTTTCAACATTGCTAAGAGGAGTTTGAGGTTCGGACTCGAATTCCGGCACATGCCCGCTCACCGAGCTGCTGCGTCAGCTGTATCCCGATGGAACCCAAGTGCGCCTTGCTGACCGTTAATCGGTCCTTCTGTTTGTGGCTTCGTACGATTTCCCTGGCAAGTATCCGCGCAGACTTGATATCTCCCTTGGCCGCGAGTTGCTTTACCGTCGTTTGCGCTTTGGAGGTCGCTGCGTCGAGCTGCGACGTGGATCTCGAGTGAGCTGTGGGATGTGCGGGAATTTACGACGCTGACCTGCTTCATTTCTCTATCCAGCTGTCGACTCTCCGCACGTAGTTTACCTTGCCATGCTCGTACCTTTTCTTCTGGCGTTGGTCCGTACAGAAACCGGTTGATCGACTGCATGGGCAATGGGAGTGCGAGGTACCCCGAACAAATCAGTCCCAAAAAGGATATAGATTGGGCTGTTCCATATTCGCCGACCTCTCAGCTGGCACGAAGTCACTCAATGATGCGGCCTCGTCGAACCAGAGATCCGAGATGCTGATAGGCTCAACACCAATAACAATACAAAAATGCATTGATGAGCCGTGTTAATCAGGCAAACCTCGACTCTTCTGCCACCATGCCGGTGTATTATACTCAGCACTCCCGATGGTGCAGCTGCCAGGTATAGAACACCCCTTGGCACTTCCGAACCGCCGTGACCGATGCTCATTCGTACCAACCACGTGCATTTTTCATGAATCAGGTCACCGAGAGGGCGGGCTTCAGCACCATCTTTCAGAGGTTCAAGCGCCAGGACTCCCCCGTACCTCACCGACAATTTGAATGAGATGTGCGAACAAGCTTAAACGGGGTATGCGGCGTACACGAGAGGGAAACTGCTGCGACATCGAATAGCAAATACAGACATCAAACATGGTTCATACAATAAATACCTCCATGGGATCTACCGAGTTACGAAACTCGGAATCTGCTTCGTTACAGACGAATGGCTAGCATCCATTAATGGGCTACACAAGAACCTGCAAGAAAATCGTGTTCAGTTCTCAACCTCCAGGAGCATGGCAACCACACCTCAGATGCCTACATAGGAGGACCTGTTTTGATCTGACTAACAATATTCTCCCAATAATTCCAATCGCCGTCGGAACTCGGGATCAGGTTCGGGTCAATAGGTGGTGGCACATTAGCACTGGTGCCCACCCAGCCAGTAAAGTCTGCACCGCCAGGTCCACCCCAGGAGAGCGCAGGCATACCTGTCGGTCCATCCATCGTGCCATCATTGAACGTGCTGCACCAATGATCCAGTAATGACTGAGCTGCGGATTCCTCTTCTCCACTCGGGCTGTTTGTTCCCGCAGGCGAGCTAAGTGTTCCATCCGTGGAGATGCTCTGCTGCAGACGTTGCATAGCGGGAGATTGCATAAAAGGAGAAGCTGGGTATAGGCGAGGAGATGTAGAACCCGGCGTAGTCGCCAAGATGGAAGAAAACGGGGATTGTCCATGGTGCAGGATTGCTGCCGTGGTCGACACCTTTGACGACAGCTGGGAGTCAATTACTGTCTGATCTGTATTCTGCGCTACGCTTTCTGCGATCTGGAGAGCACGACTCTTCAGGAATTCGATGATTCTAAGCTCCCGGCGAGTAGTCTCATCCATTTCGCGGACACCCTCATGATCCTTTAGGAAGTCGTCCAAGATAGTGTGCATCATACCTGCGTCCTTCCCATGTGGGTGGAGAACGAGATAAATACCACTGATCATCGCCGTCTGAAACTCCCTGTATGCGTTATGAAGAGACTCACGGGTCTCTCTAGGCATTTTCTCGCGGAAAGCTCTGCGAACCTCAAAGTCCTTGATGGCAGACTCGAAACACGCAACCCGTGACCGCAGATAACGATCACTGCTCAGTTTACGGAGCAAGTACGGCCGATGCAGGCTGATCCGCACGAAAAGGATCTCCGTAATAAGCAAGAATCGGTGGGCGGGTATGAAATGCATGTTCTCGTCAAGGGAGGTGTCTGGCTCCAATGCAAAATGGGGTGGTAGAGTGGATACAAATTTTAGGAGGTCTTCGTCAAGGGCAAGGACGTCGGAATAGTGGCTAGGGGTGTTAACTTTCTGGAAATGATGAACCATTCGACCAATAATCGAAGCTAGCTGATGGCGGAGGATGACAAAAGCCATGGCCGTGGGGTTCGTCAGAGGGGGCGGATTGCGAATTGTAGCAGGAGAGAAATCATCAACGACGTTAAGCGGAGGTAGAGTGCATGTATAATCATCTTGAATCGCATTGGGCCGACCAAGCACAAGGGCATAGGAGCGATCTGCATGATACAAATATGACCTATATCTCATTATTAACGCCGTACAACGGGATGTGATCAAGATACTTTACCAGATACGTCTACGGTTTTCGACCTGGGCCGGATCCAATCCCTGAAGAATGTCAGAAAAAGCAAGACTGAATCACAAGAGATTGACTAACCCTGGGCGCGGCGTCTCGGTGCAAGCCGAGGGCCTGCGCGGTTCGCACAGCCGCTCCAAGCTGGCTCCAACACTCCGTAATTCGACGGTCAAACGTTAAAAATCGGGCGCTCTGTAAACATATCAGGACAGACTTTGCGAAAGCGGACAGGCAGTAAACTCACCAATAAGCGAGTTAGAACAATATCCAACGAATCAGGCTGAATTGCTGCCGCGATGAGAAGCGACTGTCGTGCTCCTCAGAGGGTCAGCGCGAAAGAAAAAAGAACAGAACAAAGAGCAGGACATACATGACCAGTAATACCTTAGCGAAGTGACCCTCCTTGTACGTAAATCACCAGCAAGATGTTCCGGCGCAAGTCGCACGGAAATCGCCAGCACAACGAATAGGAGGGGTAAAAAGCGTGCATCGTTAGCATTCGCTCCGACCCCGTTTGTACAGAGAGAAGAATATGCTGCACGGAAGTCTTTTTCGCACAGAGGGTACCTTGTCCAATTTCTGAGAAAAGGTTAATCTGACCCACAGGCAACGAATCTAGGGGATTGCGCTTACATAGATGCGAAGTAATGATCAATAAGCACATCCGAAAATCGCTGGGGAGGAAGTTCTTGAAGCAGTTCCGATATTTTATGTGGAGATACTCCACATTCTTGCACCAGACTCTTTAGGTTATCGGCAGCAGACGGTTCAGAGTCTTGTCGTACGGATTCTATGAGAGCAGGGCTCGCAAGTGCTGTTTTGTGATCCACACTGTGAGAGCCATTTTGCGCTGTAGAAGCAGTCTGGTGGCCAGGATTATGGTGATTAGGATCCCACTGCTCTTGATGAGAACTGGCAACTACGACATTTGCCAACTAACAAGATACATGTCAGATTCGTGATAAAGAAAACCATCAAAGCATTCACTTGCTCCAATACAGAGGCTGGAGCAACACTACCCGAGGCGCTGTTGCCGTACCACTTCCCACTCTGGAAAGTACCTCCGCTGGGGTACTGTTCGTCGGTGATAGAGCGATTGTCTTCATCAGGGCCTTCAGAATCGGGGTGGATACGTCTATCGGAAGGTGCGGCAGACGGTGACGCAGAACCATGAAAATATTGGGGTAGAGCAAGCTCGATGATATGTTCAAGCCTTGCCAGCCGTACGCTGAGATCTTGTTCCATCTTTCCCGGCGTGTACGCTTTACAAAGTTCGGGAACTTTTCGGGCAATGCACTAAAGTTCTCATCAGTAACATTGTGTTGTAAGCGCGAAGGAGATCATACATGAGAGCAAGGAATCTGGCGATCACACTAGAAAATTATGGTTAGCATACCTTCCGGCGTATAGAGAAATTTCACCACCTTTTGCTTGCGCCGATGGCATTCTCCGCATGAGAAGCTGGGGAATCAGTGAGAAAAGGCTTGTATACGAGAAAACTAAAGCATACCTTACTCTAGTGCGAGGTTTCTTCGCATGAGGACTGGACGAATCGTCATCCTCAGTCTTACGCTTCTTCAAGGGGGTATGTTCGGAGACGGAGCCTGCTTGAGCACCTTTGGCCATTTGTCGGTCCTCGTGGATCAGAGTCAAGATACATGATCCGGAAGCTGTTGAAAGTAAGTAAAGCTTTCCGATCACGTGGTGACGACTTGGCTGACTCGAACAAGTCAGGTGCCTCAAATGTTCGACTGTCGTCATGTCCGACGAGCCAGAGTGGAAAAAGACCAAGTTGTCGCTCGAGAGACCTTACAAGGATGACAGTGGTGCGCGCATCCCAGTCTTGCTTGATATTACCCCGGAAGGCGAGCAGATCGTCGAGCCGTATGGGTTCCGACTTGTCGGCGCGCACTGGCTGACCCTGGAATAGAATCGAAAACCCCACCATCGTCCTCGGGGAGAACCTTCGAAGAATATTTGTCGAACGAGGCATCGACTTCTTCGAGCGTCAAGATCAGCTACCCA
>QGOI01008807.1:0-12673 GCA_003313885.1 Boletus sp. MG55 | reverse complement strand
TCAGGACCACTTTGGCATTTTGCAAATTCCCTTCTGGTTCCCATGTCCACTCAGTGGCAGAATAACCTTCCCAGTGGATGAGGTATTACCTCCATCCCAGTTTTCCACAATGATTGATCACCGCTTTTTCTCCAATGAGTTCCGGTGGTGGTTATTTGAAATTGGGGCCATGTTCCAATGTCTCCCAGTAGGGGGTGAGAAGAGTGGTGTGGAAGACATCGTGGATCTTTCATTGTTTTGGGAGTTTTAATCAGAAGATGATGAAAGAGACCACTTGAGTAATTTCAAATGATCCAGTGTGTCTAGAAGAGAGTTTCCTGGAGGGGACTTGAAGTTTGAGGTTCTTCGCATTGAGCCAGACCTTTTCTCCTACTTTCCATGGTTGGAATCATAAGAAAGTTCTTTCCTTCATGCAAGTTGGATGAGTTTATGGGTAGCTTTGGCTTCTTTACATGCATCCTCAATATGGGAGAGCTGTTGCTCAAGGGAGGGTAGGAAGGCTTTTCCTAATAGGGGGTAGGATTGGGGTTTATAGTTAAGGATGAGGGGAAATGGGGATTTTCCGGTGACTAAGTGTTACAATTTTTCTCCTTCATTGTTGTATCCTCCTCCTTTCTTTGCACACTCACATGTGAACTTGGAGAGGAATCCTCTCCCATGCTAATCATAGCACTCTTCTCGTCACCAGTCCAACTGCCTTCTTCTTTATGCAGCTCTTTTCCTGATTGGTCGATTCCCTTATCTCTTATCTCCCTTATCTCTTATCTCCCTATCTTCAGACTACTTAACTCCTATCATCACTTCTATCACAACGATGACATTCCCCACCCTTCCATCAGATTCCATGTAGTTCGATTCCCTTCTTCTTGTCATGCTGTCTCTTGTATAAATACTTCAAACTCCTCATGTAAACTCTCCATTCTTGATCTGCGCAATACAAGCATACTATCTGGTCTCATCCCAGGAAGCTTCCACTTCATCCCCTTGAGTAAGAACCCTTTGGAACTCTCTCAGTCATTGGTCTCTTCATGAGTATCACCTGAGTAGACTTCTCCCTTGAGCCCTAGACTATTGTATATGCTTCATATAACAAAACATCAAGAATAACCTTTGTCCCACCTTCTTAGGTGTAGGACCACCCCATCTTCACCACGAGTCATCACAGAGGATACAGAGTAAACTCCAAAGATGAGGATGATCTAAGAGATATCCATATCCCAGAAATCCCTACCTCCCTGGCACCTTTGAAACCCCAGTGCTCCTATCGTAAACCACAGACCGGACCAAACCCAGGCACCTCCCAAAGACAATACATCTTTACCCCCATGAACCCAGCAAACCCGGTATCCTCCATCCCCCTAGCAACCCCAACACCAACCCACCCCCTACGCCCAGTCAACCTGCCATGTTGTCCATGTTACACTTGGCCTGGGTAGGGACAAGCGTGCCTCTGTGGTCGAGTTCAAGTTGCTATACGAAGAAGAGCCTTCCTAAAGGATGGGGCTCGACTATGGACCTTTGGTGGGTGGTGCTCATGAAGAGACCAACAACCAGAGAAGGAACTAGGGTCAAAGGGACTATATGTCTAAGGTGAGGCTTAGACGGGACGAGGGTGCTGACTGACTAGCGAGAGCTAGAAGGGAATTGAGGAGTAACACAGAGATTGGATTCCTAGGACTGTATGGAAGTACAGAGGAACTCTAGCATGAGGATCTCTAGTGCTAAGACTCAGATATAAGTATTGTAGGGTTTGCATGAGGGCAGTCTTAGGAGTGCTACTTTAGGAATACAGGAGTCACAATGAGTAATAGTGAGTCATGAAGGGAATGATGACTAAGTGAGATGACAACTGGGCAGAAGTGAAGAGCAGAAAGGAATCCGGTTGACATATGAAGGAAAAAGGTCATCATAGATGAAGGGAAAGGGTAGTCTGAGAGCATACAATTGTAACATTACTCCCCTGCTATCCCTGAAACTCTGTAGAGGGACTACTTGCAATAGAGGTAAGCATCCATGCGGTCTGGGGAACCAGACATGTTTGCATAGGCTTCGTCAGGGGTGGGGTCGTCGATATCATCATTGAGACGATCAATTGAAGAATAATGCTCAGGCAGGTCATCATAGAGGGGAATGGGGGTGGGGGAGGGCAAGTGGTAGGTATACTCCTTGATGAGGATGGACTTGTCAGCCAAGGTGGTGTCGCCATCGCTGGTACGAGGGGGGTATGGCTCCATGGACAAACAGTCCAAGAGAGTGAGGTGGGCACAGTCAAGCAACATGAGCAGGACACCATGAGTGGAGCGGCGGGAGGACCATGATGAGCGGGTGAAGCGGGATGTGGATGAAGAGGATGAGAAGGGGACGGCAGGACGTGAGAGACAGTACCAGGTAAGGGTAAAGTTCCTGTCAGGGCAGGAACCATAGAGGTGACACGGGGCACATTTCTTGCAGCTGAGGCATGTATAACTGGGGCAGTTGAGCCTCCAGTGGTCAGGGCAATGGCATTCAAAGCAGGCGCGATTGTACCCAGGGTCTCCTGGGAGTAGGATGGGGATGGAGGGATTATGGACGAGGTGCTTTGCCCATTGGATGGCAGCTAACTCTTCTGGGGTGAGTGCATCAGAGGATGTGGATGGGGACAACGATGGGGGAGTCAGGACATGGGATGGTGGGGGAACCAGGCAGCAGTAGACAGTGGGGATGGGTAGGGGGCGGCATTACATGCCGGCAGTCTGTTTAAGATATCTGTCCAGGTTGTCGAAGAAGTCCAGCATACTGAGCTGGTATGCAGTGGAGAGGAGCTGAGTGTGAATGTGGCGGTACACATTGTGGATGTGACAGAAGAGAAATGTGGCATGGGCATCAGGGTTTGGATGGGAGATGAGGGGGAGGAGGTTCGAAATCTGTAGGTATGCTAAGTAAATGGTCTGGAAAGGGGAGTCCACATCACAATGGGCGAAGAAGGTGGAAGTCAAATGAGAATCTAAGAAATAGGCATTGAGGTGATGAGCATTGGCCTCAGACATGGGTTCTCGTTTGCGTTTGTCTGCAAACTCCAGGATGGTGATAGACATGATGGAAGGTGGGGTACTGACCGGGGGTAAGGATAGTTCCGGGACATCATCGTTAGCATGGAGGGTGATGGTGGGGTCCCAGCCGGGGGAGACATGGGTGCTGGAGATAACTAAGGGGGGGTATACGGTGCGAGAGACTGGGGAGAGGGTCATGGAGGGTTCAGTGATAGAGGAGGCAGTGAGGGAATATGGGAGGACAGGGATGGGGATGAGGCACATATGACAAAGGTGCCATGAAGGCAGAGTTCATCGTAGGTGGGGGTGGTAGTCATCTTTTTGTTTTATGAGGTGGTTTGGGTGTGGGGACTGAGGGGAAGAAGACAGATGGGTGGAGCTTCTTATAACCTTCCAGGGTGGACTTTGTGTGTTTCAACTCCTGCTCGGAAGTCCAGGTGTCTTCTTCCATAGCATATCCTTTCCATCGGACGAGATAGTGGCATCCTGATGGAGGGCCACGGTGGTGTAAGATCTTCTCAATCTTGTATTCTTCTTCTCCACCAATAAGATCAGGCAGTGGAGTGGGGAAGTTCTTCCCATGGACATTATTCTCACAGTAGGGCGTAAGAAGCAAGGCATGAAAGACCAGATGTATTTTCCAGGTCTTTGGTAAGCGGAGTTTATAGGTGATGGGAGATAGCACCTTAACAACGGTAAAAGGTCCTTTGTGTTTGGATGCGAACTTCGGAGAAGTCATGTCTCATTTCAGGTTCTGTGCTTCTAGCCAGACCTTATCACCTTTAGCAAAAGGTAAGAAGTTCCTCTGGTTATAGGAGGCCATGACTTGGCGAGCGAGATCAAAGGTGGCCTTCCACTGGTCACTGTCTTTGATTCTGACATTGTTATATCCCCAGCGAATGTCAAACTTGGTGAATCATTTGGTGCCTTGGAGTTTGTCGATGAGGTCGGGGATCAAAGGTAGGGGGTAGGCATCCTTGATGGTCTTGGCCTTGAGTCATCGATAATCCTGACAGGGGCGGAGTTTGCTGTTCTTCTCTTTGATGCAGAAGAAGGGGGAGGCTTGGGGGGAGTTGGAAGGGCAGACTTTTCCTGAGGAGAGGTTTTTGTCAAGGAAATTTTTTGTAGCCTTTCATTCATCTGGAGACAAGGGGTAGAGCTTCCCTACCTTCAGTTGGAATGAAGGGGAAAGGTTGATCTCATGGTTGTAGGGTCGGGATGGGGGTAGGTGTTTGCATGCTTCATCCTAGAAGACATTAGCAAACTTGAGGTATTCTGGGGGCAAGATCTTCTTGGGTTTGGCCCTCTCTGCTGTGGCAGCGAGTTCCATAGCAGTAGTGAGCTTGGCTATGGTAGTGGCAGGAATAAACCGAGATCCATATCGAATGATATGATTGATGATTCAGTTGTCATTGGCACAGACAAGGTAGTCTTCTTCGGTTTCAATGTCAAGATATTTGAAGAGATGAGCATTGTCGACAGTGTTAACGTTAATGTGTTTTGGGAGTTTCCATGAGTTGGGGAAGGTCTGGAAATGTGAGTCGTGGCGGGTGGCGTCTGCAGTATGTTGCATGTAGAGTTCTTTCAATTGGTCAAGTGACTCTGAGATGGAGAGGGTTTGTCGATTCCAATCGATGGTAGGGTTCATGGCATGGAGCCAGGGGAGGCTGAGGATGATGTTTTCATTTCCACAGGACATGACATGAAACTTCACTTGTTGGGCTATTCCTTTGATACATGTATAGAGGGAACAGGTGGAGCAGATGGCACCAGTCTTGTTGGTGGACTGGTCAACATTTTGGACCGGGATGGGGTCTGGAAGGCATTTGGTGGGGAGTTTGTGCTTTCTTATGAAAGCCCAATCTATACAAGAGATATCCGCGCCACTGTCAATAAGGGCACAGGTGTCGACGGTTTTCATGGTGTGTGAGGGAATGATGAGTTGTAGGGAAATCTTCATAGATTTCACAGAGAGCGATACAACTACAGATGCACAGGTTACAGAGGAAGGAGAGGACCACGTCAATGAGGGTCTCCTATTCAAAAATCCTTTTCTATGGTGGAGAAGGTGACCCATTTGACAGAGTCCTCTTCATCATCGTCATCCTCACAAGTCTCTAACTTCAGGAGGTCTACAGGGGTTCTTCAAACCTTCTTGGACAGAGTGGTGAATTCCAGGCAGTCTCAGGCCAAGTGGCCCTTCTTCCTGCATCAGAAACATTTCCCTTCTTTGAAGCATTCTTCTCGCTCCTTTGGGGTAAGTTTGGTGAGTTTGATGACATCGACATCCATGGTGTTGGGATCCTTCTTGTCCTTCCTAGAGGAGGAATGGGAAGGGGTGTACAGGTAGTAGGCAGCAGGTTTCTTGTAGCACTTGTTAATTTCAGCAGCGCATTTCATCTGGGTGTCGAAGGTCATGGTCTTCTTATACCAATCTTTGACCATGGTGGGTACTGTGTCCATTCCGTAGACTTTCTTCATGAGAGTAGGCGTGATGCCTGCAGAGAAGTAGTTGATAAGGACATTGTTGTTGGTGATCTTGGAGATGGCGATGTGGTTTCTAAAGTTGGCAGTGTAGGTGGTGAGGGAAGGACAGAAGACACCGTCCTTCTTCTCAATCATTCGCTTGGTAGTGAGCTAGTTGATGGTGGAGCCGATAGTGTCAGTCTGTTTGAATGTCTTGTCGAACTCGGTGACAAAGTCAGCCCAAGTTCCAAGGGTGAACATTCCCAGGGTGGTGTATTTTGATTCATGGAAGGTGTTGGCCCAAGTCTGAGTGGACCCTTTGGTCATATAGGATAAAGCATAGGCAATACACTTTGCTTCGGTGTTGTAGACCTTATCATTGATGACAAGGTACAGGGCAACACTCTATAACCATGGTTGAGCTTTTGAGGCAGAGCCATCGAAGGCTTCAGGGATACCAAGGCAGAGTTCAGTGGGTTTCTGGGGGGTAGTCATAGGTGACCTGGGAAATGGTGGGAGTGGTGGTGGATTGGGGGGAAGTAGGGTTTGGACAGGATTTAGTGGTGGGAAAGGGAAGGGGTTGTTCCGCTGGACAGGGGTGGGGCATGGGGGAGTGGGAACTCTTTGAAGAGTTACTGCAGCTGAGAGGTTGTGAGAGAGCTCACGGGCAAGGGCCTGGGAAGACACAGCTTCTGCCGGGGAGGGTAGGAGTTCACTGAGTTCGAGGATAACTCAGCTTCTTCAGCAGAAGAAAGTTCTGAGAGTTTGGTGGGAGGGTTTCTCCACATGGAGGTCAAGGGTGGTAACTGAGGGCAGGTGCTCCTTCTTGGGTTCGGAGGTGGTCAAGAAATGGTGACTACACAATGGTAGCACGATTTGGTATGCTAGAGTTTTGTTACACTTGGCCTGGGTAGGGATGAGCATGCCTCTGTGGTCGAGTTTGAGTTGCTATACGAAGAAGAGCCTTTCTAAAGGATGGGGATCGACTATGGACCTTCGGTGGGTGGTGCTCACAAAGAGACCAACGACCAGAGAAGGAACTAGAGTCAAAGGGACTATATGTCTAAGGTGAGACTTAGATGGGATAAGGGTGCTGACCAACTAGCGAAGAGCGGAAAGGAATCTGGTTGACACGTGAAGGAAAAAGGTCATCATAGATGAAGGGAAAAGGTAGTCCGAGAGCGTACAATCGTAACAGTCCAGAGCCACTGAACTTAAAGTGGCCCTCCCCGCTGATTTCTCTGGAAAATCCACTGATGCCCCTCAATGGATCAAGGCCATGAAAGCATACTTCACTATCAACTCCACCCTATATACCACAGACAACGACAAGGTCATAATCACTCTCAATAAGATGAGCAAAGGAAGAGGCACCTCCTTTGCTGAAATGTGGTATGACAAAATGGCTGATTCTGCCATCGCAGCTAAAGACAAAGACTCCAACACCTTCACCAAAGACTTTGACTCCACCTTCTTTCCCTTCAACACCAAAGCCATAGCAAGAACTGATTTTACCAAACTCTTTCAGAAATCCTTCTGCCTCCCTGATGGAACCTATGATGATGGATTCCAGCAGTACATCACTGACTTCCAGAACCTGTCCTGTAAAGCAGGAATGCCAATGACACCCTCCTTATTGATATCTTCTCCCTGGGAATCAATGAGAAGATCTCTACTATGATCCTATTCATGGCCCAGATCCCCACCACCATCTCGGACTGGATCAAACAATCAAAGACCTTTCATGCTCAAAAGATGAGGATCCTAGCCTTGAAAAAGGGACTCCCTCAACCATCTTTCCATTGCACCACCCCTCACCCCCAGAGAGACCCCAATGCCATGGACATCAACAGTGTTACCTTGTCCAAACTTACCCCAGTTGAAAGAGCTAGATGTATCCGAGACAGGATGTGCTTTTGATGCCAAAAGAAGGGTCACAATGCATCTGACCCACACTTCCATCCAAACTCTCACTCCCTACCACCTCAACCCCCCAGATCCACCAATCGCCCCCAGAACATCAGAACTGCAGAAACAAAACCTGAAGAGACCCCCACCTGCTCCTCTTTCGAGGAATATATCCACTCCCTCACCACCAATGGGAAATCCAAGAAAGAGATCCTCTCCGTTCTCAAAGCCTGTTATGAAGATGAACCATCTGAGGAACTAGCAGAAATCTCTACCCCTGAGGTACAGAAGGCCAAGGATTTTTAAAAAGGGAAGCCACCTCAATGTCTTCTTCCCTTTCCATTGATCATGTACTTGTAGCACCACGAAACAATAGAACCATGCGTATTCCTGTTTCTCTACAAGGAAAGACCAAAACTGTCGAAACCACCGCCTTCATTGACTTCAGAGCCATGGGGAATTTCCTTGACCCCCAACTCCTAACCAAAGACGACTTCAATCTGACGAAATGTCCTGAACCAATCATCGCCTACAACGTTGATGGAATCACCAATCAGAAAGGGTCCATCCTATGGAACGCCCATACTACTCTCTCCTCTGGAACATTGTCCAAAGACCTGGTAAAACTAATGATAACCTGTCTCAGTTGTCCTCAAATCATCCTAGGAATGCCATGGCTCCAAAAGTGGAACCCCAGGATTGACTGGAAAAGCTTCACCATCAACATTCATCCTCCTTCTCAACCCAAAAACTCCTATGGGACCAACTGGTATGACTATGACATTGATCAAGAGATCTCCAAGTTATTTACCCAAAGACAAACTCCCTCCTCACTGCTCTTTCAACCACACTATTGACCTGAAAGACATCTTCATCCCTAAGATTGCCAAGGTATACCCCCTAAACCCCACTGAACAAATCACCCTTCAAGCATTTATTGATGAATATCTGAAAACTGGACAAATCGTACCTTCCAAATCCCCTCAAGCTGCCCTTTTCTTCTTTGTCTCCAAGAAAGACGGATCTCTTCACCCTTGCCAAGACTATAGACACCTCAACAGTCACACCATTCACAATGCCTTCCCTCTTCCCCTTATCCCCGAACTCATTGACGACATGAAAGACACTTTATATTTTACCAAGTTTGACATTTGATGAGGATACAACAATATCTGCATCAAGGCCTCAGATCAATGGAAAGCCACCTTCATCACCCCCCTTGGTCTTTTCAAACCCACAGTTATGTTCTTCGGTTTCTGTAATGCTTCCTCCACCTTCCAAGTGTTCATGAACCACATCTTTGTTGATATGATCACTGAACAATGGCTGAAGATCTATATGGATGATCTTGGCATCCACACTGCAGGAACACTCTCCCTCCATCATGAAAAAACTCAACACATCCTCTTATGTCTCAAAGAACATGGACTCTCTCTCAAGATATCTAAGTGCTCCTTCGACACTCCTACCATGGAGTACCTGGGCATGATCGTCAGACAAGGAGCTGTACAAATGGATTCAGGAAAACTCACTGCCATTGCTGAATGGAAATCTCCAACTTCTGTAAAAGGAGTATGCTCCTTCCTTGGGTTTACTAACTTCTATCACAAATTCATTCCCAACTACTCTGACATCGTTTCCCCCCTAACCTTTCTCACTTGAAAAGACCAACCATGGGTCTGGTCCCCCCTCCAACAAAGATCCTTCGACTCCCTCCAAAAGATCTTCTCTACCGCCCCAGTCCTCACCCTTCCTGATACCTCTTATCCCTTCTTTGTCATGATTGGTGCATCCCTCCTCGCCATAGGTGCCATCCTTATTCAGAACAACACAAATGGCAACAAACACCCCTGCACCTATTTCTCCCAGACCCTTGCTCCCACTGAATGAAACTATGACATCTATGATCATGAACTCCTCACTATCATACTTGCTCTCAACAAATGGAAGCACTATCTTCAGGGAACAAATCACCTAGTCACCATTATCACTGACCACAAGAACCTCTCTTACATTTGCAACCCTCAAAAACTCTTCCACCATCAAGCCCACTGGGTACTCTTTCTCCAAGATTTTAACATCGAATAGATCATCACCCCTGGCTCATAGATAGGACCCGCAGATGCTCTATCTTGCAAAGATCTCATTGATACCTCCCTTGATAACTCTGATGCATCCATTGTACCTGACCCCATCATCATCAATGCTCTTGACATCACCCTCGCCTCTCATATAAAACGCTCCACCTCTTCAGATCCCTTTGTTCTCAAAGCACTCACCACCCTCGATGAAGGATCCCCCCTATTCACTCAAGCCACTCTCTCTGAATGGATCTATGACAATGGCCATCTTTACTCCAAAGGTCACATGTATGTTCCCCCCACTGTGTGATCACCCCTCCTTCACAACATCCATTCCTCACCACTATCTGGCCATATGGGTATCTTTCACACCAAAGCCATCCTGGAACGTGACTTCTGGTGGCCTGGACTATCTACTTTTATCAAGCATTTCATTGATGGCTGTGCCATCTGCCAGCAGAACAAGATCAACACTCATCCCACTTGCCCTCCGCTCTCCCCCATCCCCTCTTCCTCCTCCATTCCCTTTCAACAACTGTCTATTGATCTCATCACTGACCTCCTCCTCTTTGATGGGCATGACTCAATTCTGGTCATAATAGACCATGGCCTTATGAAGGGGGTAATTCTCAACCCTTGCTTGAAAACCATTGATGCCACCAGAGTCGCTCAGCTATTCTTTGACCATGTTTTCAAATGCTTCGGCCTCTATGATTCCATCATCTCTGACAGAAGCACTCAATTCACATCTGCTCTTGCCCTTGAACTAGCTTGCCTCCTCCACTATGACATTTGCCTTTCCACAGCCTATTATCCTCAAACAGATGGCCAAACCAAAAGGACCAATCAAGAACTAGAAACTTATCTTTGTATCTTTTGTGCAAATAACCCTAATGCCTGGGCACAATCCCTATCTGCTGCGGAATTCCATCATAACTCTGCCCCACACAGCGCTACCAAGAAATCCCCATTCTCCCTCCTCTATGGCTATGAACCTCATTCCTACCCTCCCCTTGAAAAGACCTTCCTTCCTTTCTTCCTGTCCTCGAAAATTGTCTCTCCTCCCTTGAATCCTTTTGAAAGGAAGTATTAGCAGCCCATGAATCCGCTCGCAAGATCATGTCTTTGAGATCTAATCTATGATTCACCCCCTGGAAAGTTGGAAACAAGGTGTGGTTAGAAGCCACTCATCTCTGTCTTAAATACCCCTCTAGGAAACTTGCATCCAAATGTCACAGACCCTTTGAAATTTCTCAGGTACTATCTCCCCTCATCTACAAACTCTGACTTCCTCCCACATGAAAGATACACAACATGTTCCATACTTCCCTGTTATCTCCTTATCGCTCCACAGAACCTTATGGACCTGCCTTCTCTCTCCCACCCCCTGATGTTATCAATAATGAAGAAGAGTATGAAGTCAAAGCCATCCTTTCCCACAAAGGCACCACCAACCAAAGATTGTACCTGACCTCCTGGAAAGGTTACCACTCTTCCGAAAATACCTGGGAACCTGAAGTTAATCTCTGTCACTCTGCCTTCATTCTCTTATCTTATAAATAACGACACTCCCTTTGATTGGGGTAGTGCTTTCTGTTGACAGTCTCTTCATGAGTATCTTCAGACAGCTCTACCACAAACCTCCAAGAACAATGTCCTTCTTGTCATTGTCCATTGCCTCCTCCTTGCTCTCTACCTCCTCTTCCCCATTGAGAGAAAGGAACGTATACCCATTCTACTTACCCGAACATGGAATGCAATTGCTCTTCACCACCATCCTAGAAACCCCCCAACTCCTCCTTGCTATTGAAAAAGACACCATCTCTCAAGATCTCATCTGTCTCTTCCATGGTATTGCTCATACCCAACGATTAATACCCACTGAACCTCAATCAGTTCCCCTCCGCTTTGCTGTGAATGAACTCCCTCATCATGTGATTCACATCTTGTTCACCCATGGATTTGGAACCTTCATTGAAAACCTTTCCCCTTGCATCATCTACCCCACCTTCCATTGAATTTTCTTATCTCTTCATTAGGAATAGTGTGACACTTACCTTTTACATGTAGAACAACAACTTCTTGAACAACCTCATACCTTCGACTACCCCCTTCCTGTTCCCCCTCCTGCTCTCGCCCTCCACATTTCTTCCCCCATCCCTGCTGACACTCCTACTGTGGTGAACTCCGACCCTGAAGACTATCCCTCGGATGACTCAGATGATAGCTCTGAGGAACATGTCATGCATAATCCGGTTCCCAATCCCATCCCTATTCCCACCAGGAATGCTCAACACATCTCCTTATCAAATGGGACCAGTACACTTTCCTCCCCCACCAGGGTTATTCCTTGCTTGGCTTGTCTTCCTGTTCTCCCCCCACATCTTCTGAAACCATCTGCTTTCTATGCCACCACACAGGTGCCAGGTTGCTACCCTGGGTCACCCATCTCGATCCTGTCTTATTCACCACTGCGACTATTGCCTTAACTGGGGACATACAGATCAATGGTGCCCCATTGCAACTGCAGACGTTGTCATCAACCAGGGCACATCTTCAATGACTGTCCACTTGAATGCCTTTCACCCTCTTAGCAGATGGCGATCCATGGAGGATATCGTCACCCAACCGACTTTCGCATTCCCAAATCCTCAGCCATGGCATCACAGGGGCTTGGTGATTGAACCTGGAGTTCAATTGTACAATGGGGATAATGTTACAGTTTTTCTCCTTCATTGTCATATCCTCCTCCTTTCTTTTCATGCTCACATGCGGACTTGGAGAGGAATCCTCTCCCATGCTAATCATAGCACTCTTCTCATCACCGGTCTGACTGCCTTGTTCTTTACACAGCTCTTTTCCTGATCGGTCGATTCCCTTATCTCTTATCTTTCTATCTTCAGACTACTTAACTCCTATCATCGCTTCTATCACAACGATGACATTTCCCACCCTTCCATCAGATTCCATGTAGTTCAATTCCCTTCTTCTTGTCACATTGTCTCCAGTATAAATACTTCAAACTCCTCATGTAAACTCTCCATTCTTGATCTGCGCAATACAAGTATACTATCTGGTCTCATCCCAGGAAGCTTCTGATTCATCCCCTTGAGTAAGAACCCTTTGGAACTCTCTCAGTCATTGGTCTCTTCGTGAGTATCACCTGAGTAGACTTCTCCCTCGAGCCCT
>QGOI01008789.1:0-18696 GCA_003313885.1 Boletus sp. MG55 | reverse complement strand
TCGGCGTTCCCGTAGGCAAACAAGGCTCGGCGCTCGAGGACGGCAGCAACACCAAGTTCTCGTCTGCGTCGTGGCTCGACGAACATCTCGAGCTGCAGTCCCGCATTCGCGACGTCCGTGCGGACATCAACAGGCGGGACACGCTCTCCGACCGTGGAGACGTCAATGCGTCGCACACCGCCAACGTCCAGGCGAAGAAGAGGCTCGCCGAGATTCTGTCTCGCGTGCGCACGTTGACAGAGGGGTTGCAGGAGCTCGGCATGTCGGGCATGGCAGAGGGCGAGTTGCAGCGGAGGACAGACCTGGTGGCACGCTTGCAGGACGACTGCGAGAAGCTGGGCAAGATGCTCACGATCGCGCGTCAGATGTCTCGTGCGGGCCTGGCGACGCCCTCACCCCCGTCGGGGTTCACAAACGTCGCATTGGCCCCAGAGTCTGATCGTGCTGCACTCCTGGGTGGCGGTAAACCGGTCACTCGTGTCTTTGGCGTGGCATCGAAGACGCCTCAAGAGACTGATGTAACTCGTCCATTGGACGATCATGGTGTCGTTCAGCTGCAAAAGACGCAGCTAGAGCAGCAAGATGCTCAACTTTCACAATTGACCTCGATCCTTCAACGACAGCGGCACCTCGGCGAAGCAATCAATGCCGAGCTCGTCACGCAGAACGAAATGTTGGATAATCTAAATAGCGAAGTGGACATGGTCGGGGCTAAACTTTCGAGCGCGAAGAAACAGCTGAATAGACTGGGTTGATTATCTGGATAATGGCGCTGCAGTAGTAAGATAGTTGGACTATACGGATACCATAAACTTTGTCTGATATCTAGTATCCGGAAATGCATCAGAATATCACCTATCGTAATGTTGTAACATATGTCTATGGGGAGAGATGTATATGCTGAAGGCTAGGGATGCAAGTGACGAATTAATCCTTCTTCGTCAAGAGTTTGCCCACACCCTACTTGTGGTCAGCAATGTGCGTCAGTCAAAAGTTGAAATACATGCCTCGAAACATGCAATCATGATACCACAAGCAGGCGCAATCTTGGCTGTCCGTGGTAAAATTCCAGCGAACAAGGCGCCTGCGCCCTCCGTCCGCATTATTCGTAAACATAGAGGTATTGTGGCCGTTTCTGTAGAAGGAAGTGTCCCCGACATCAGCAACGCTTGCCGTCTCGTCTTTAAGACGTCGAAGGGTGACGTTAGGAGGGACGCGGTCGTTCCGCTGATGGCCCCGCTTGCGAATGCGACATATGCTCCCGTCTTGCCATGTGACTCGAAGTACCGTTTCCAGGCTTCGTAACCTGCCCAGTAAATGCCACTGAATGGAACATCACGCCAAAGAGTGGGGCCGAGCCCACGCCAAAGAAAGAGGATTCCTTGCTGACGGACAAGCGACCGTACTGATCCGAGGACAGAAGACAGGGTATGTGGTTGGTCGGGGGATTTGGGCGTGGATTGAAGATTGGTGCGAACGAGCTCAAGTGGCGAGAGAAGAGAAGAGAGGCAGGTTCGAGCAGTGATACCAGCGAAAAGGGGAACCAATGTAGGTGATGGTATTAATGGAGGGAAGACATTTCGTAGGAGATGGTCATACGTCAGCATGTACAGGGTAGAGGAGGGGACGCCGATAAGTCTATAGGACAAGATGAGTGCCGAGATTCTTGCTGATAGGTAACAACTCACAATGATGTTCCAGCACCCTTCCATAGCCCTCTTATCCCTTCCGCTTTTGCGACGTGTCGGACTGCGTCCGAAAAGCCACTGACGCGCTCCTTCCGAAGTACACCATGGTCGTAGACACACACCACGTCTTCTGCGGGAAAGGAGTGTGCAAAATACGACATGTTGCGGACACATGGAACATTGGATGGTTGACAACACCTGGTGGGCGCTGTACGAGGGATCTGAGGATCTTTTGGTTGCGTTTGCAGACGGGTCTTGACGACATCGAACGGGGTCACTGTGGAGGAGCTGTGAGCACGGCTGGGACGGGCGGATGGTATAGCGTACTTGTGAGTGCAGTCATCGTCGAGCCGGCTGTGGCCGCGATGAGCTTGGCGTGAAAGGGGTCCATGTTGACCACCGACGATGTGGACGAGGACGGAGAGGGCGGGCGCCGACGACATGGCCGAAATGCCGAGGTGCGGCAAAAGCCGGGTCAAGGGAGCCAATACACCGGCAATAATTTTGAGTAGACCGACACGTCGAAAAGCAACAGGATTGCACTCACCCCCGCCAACATGTCCACCACACTCCCCGCTCCATCCCAACAAGCTAACAAGGCCGCTCTCACTGCCGCACTCTCAGAGAACCCTCTCACCAACACCCACCCTCCCGACGTGGAGCCGGGCGAAATCCAAGAAGTAGATATGCACGCACAGGCAGAGGGCATCCGCACCATCTTTAGCGATCCCACCAATTTCAATGTCAAGGTACGCCTCTTCGATCGTACCATCTCCACCCCTAATGCTTCGCAATATCAGCACCCCCTCTACTCTCCTTGGACGCTCTGGTTCGATTCCCCAGCAACAAAGGGTCGCAATCTCCCTCAGACACCCATCTCATCTTTCCCCCAGACCCCCGTGCTTCAGACCCCCGGTGCAGCTGCAGCACAAGGTTGGATGGAGGATATTAAACGCGTGATCAGTTTCGACAGTGTAGAAGAATTCTGGGGGTAAGCATCCTCCGTCGATCGAACCCACCCGTCCATCTCATCACCGCAGTCTCTACAACCATATCGTGCCTCCCTCACAACTCCCTCAAAAAGCCAACTATTATCTTTTCAAGGCATGTCTGACCATACCTGATGCCTGGGAATCAATGATCATATTTTTGTAGGAGGGCATTATTCCAGCATGGGAAGACGAGGCAAATAAGAACGGCGGCAAGTGGAGTATACAGTTACCCAAAGAAAAAAACCGTGGTAATGTCGACAAGATGTGGCTTTACACGGTATATATTCCTGTTCTCTCCGTCGTGTCTACTGATAACCGAGCCCTTTCCAGATGCTTGCTGCCATTGGCGAGACATTTGATCCTTACTTCACCAGTGGCGAATCGCCCGAACCTAATCCGCAATCTCTCATTACCGGCGTCATTGTCTCGACTCGACCCCAGTTCTATCGATTGTCGATCTGGACGCGGCTAGCTCCCGCTGGAGATGATGACAAACTACGGGAGCGAGTTGAAACCGTCGGGCGGCACTTCAAAACTAACGTTCTCGGGTATGCCGAATCGCAGAAGTTGGCTGGCCCGCTTGCGACTGAGGTGGAGTTTTTGTCTCACAAAGACTCAGAGAAGAAAGGCAAGGCGGCGAAGAAGATCATTGTATGAGCGGTTGCTTGTGTTCATACGACCCATAAACGAGGCATTTCACGCTGGGCTGATTTATTCATTTTATACGAAGAGTAGTGGACGACTATGCGAGCCATCGATTGTCCATGGGCAGCTGCTTGGTGACTCTTTAATGACATATTGTTATACTTTGGTTTCTCCTTTCTGACAGGTCTACGTGGTGAGCTGCGCCCGAATTGGACTGCGGGCCGGGTACGTAGGCGCGCAGCACCGGCTGTCATCCTATGTTGCACAGCCATTCACACTACTCCTTTGGATAAAAGCCCTTGACAACATTCAACTCGATCTCCAACGTTCACTCTTATCGACCATATTTGACACTCACAATGTCGGTCTCAGGCTTCCTTTCGTCCATCGCCGACAAGGCACAGAATGCTATCAATCAGACCCCTCTTGCAGGACATATCCCCGGCACCACTCCAGCCGGTGATCCCCGCAATCCTGCCGCATCACAGGGTGGACATCGTTCTTTCGCCCTGGAATCGCTGCAGTACACGATCCGCAACATTGGTCAACAATACACCTCAACCAATCCCATACAGCGTATCATAACCCTCGAGAAGGGTGTCGCTCTCGACTTTGATGCTCTCGCCAGAGACAGTAAAATCCAGAGCAAGGAACTGTATTCATGGGGGCAGGCTGAGGATCCTGATCTGACTGATGGTGAGTGCTCTTCCATATTTCAGGTTTATTCCGCGACGTGGCTAATTGGCAACCCTGCCAACCTATCGCAGTGACGGATCGACTTGCGTTTTTGAACTTCGTGCATGGCTCTTTGGCCGGGTCCTTGGCTGTCAAACTGGATGGTGCTAGGGCTCCCATGAAGGCACTACGCGATGCTGAGGCTGCCATTGTACCTAAACGCAACATCCGCGCCGGATTGCGCAATCAGATCGCGCGTATCGAACACCATCAGGAAAAGGGTGGAGAACGACGCCTTGTGGAGCTCAAAGAGCAGCTTGCCCGCGCAGAAACGAACGACGAGCAACTTGAGAAAGAACTTGAGTTGTTGAAGCGGAAAGCCGTTCGAGAAAGCGAGCAAAGAAAGTGGGAAGCCATTCGAGAGGTAAGGTGTCCGGACAAGATCATGCGGATGGTAACTTATTCTTTTAACATAGTATGGAGAGAAGTTAGTTCTGGTCTCGCAAGCCGCGAAACCCATCGTTAACGCCTTGCCCACGCTGCCTCCCACCAACGCAAATCCGTACGCGGGTGCACAGGACACCGCTGCTGCTCGAGCAGCTCTTCAGAATGCACTGGACAACTACAAACCGGGGCAAGTCAAACTCAATTTACAAATCGGAGCCGATCTTTCGCGATCGGACACCCGTTCCTTTGGCGAGAGCCATGCCTCGGAATTGAGCAACTTGGCGTCCCTCTCACCTGGACAAGACTCGCATCCCGGTCTTTCTGTGACCCCACCAGTCCCAGAACCTGGTGTTTACCTACCCAACCAGTCCGCCGCTACGATTCATGCACAGCCTGTCCCTGCCGTTACTCCGGCTATTGGCGAAACCGGTGTATCGCTCTCCGCACCTGTCAGTGGTCCGCCACATGACGTCCCAGCTGCATCGCAAGACACCAGTCCCAGCGCCGGTGCCGGAAGACCTACTACATCGCCTTCAGAAGACTTGTACGGCACACCTCTCCCCAAGACTGAGAGTGCTGAAGAGGAGAAGCAGCGCCTCGGACGAGAGGAAAGAGAGCGTGTGCTGGCAGCTAGCAATCGAGTAAATAATGAACCCCCCTCGGGCTCGGAGTCTGCGGAAGAAGAGAAGGAACGGCTGGAGAGGGAGGAGAGGGAACGCGTTGATGCAGGTGGAGCCAATCCGAAGGATGGAGACGAACTTCCACCCTACAAGGCCTTCCAGGAGTAGATCATGTACGGTATTTAGTAGTACTGGCAAGTTCCGAATGTGCTTACCTTTTGCGGAACCCTAAGACATGTGGCATTCGGGTTGACGATGTGACAAATATTGGCTTGTAGTACCGATACGACCCATCTCCCTCCACACACAATGGACAAGGCCGATCTCGAAACCTATCAAGTACAGCTCTCTCAGGTTGAAATTGCACTCCAAACAGATCCAGACAATGCAGAACTTTGCTCTCTTCAATCAGAACTCAAGGAACTCATCTCCCTCGCCCAAGAAGCCATCGCACAAGCAGACGCAGCTTCCTCTTCACGTGTAGGCCCATCGCGAAAATTAACATCGTCGACTCCCGCCTTCTCGTGGGCCGCTGGAAACGAATGTCTAGCCAAGTATTCGGGAGATGGTAGTTTCTACCCTGCTCGAATAACTAGTGTTGGTGGTTCAGCAGAGAACCCCGTTTACAGTATCGTGTTTCGGGGCTACAACACCACTGAGCTGGTCAAGGGCTCAGAGATAAAATCCCTCCCAACCAACTATCAAGAAAAGACACCCGCTGTGTCAAACAAGCGAAAGCTCACGAAGGGGGAGGAGGAGGAAAGGGAACGGAAGAAGAAGAAGAACGAGAAGAAACTGGAGGTAAAGGCAGCCAAAGCCAAAGAACAGCTCGCCAAGCAAGCGACGTGGCAAAAGTTTGCTAAAAAGTCAGAGAAGAAAGGCGTGCACATCGCCGGTGTGGCCGGGACGAGCATATTCAAGACACCTGATAACCCGCTGGGCAAAGGTATGCGTCGTTCCGATCGTCTGACCCGAAATATCCTTGGACTCATACATGGCATGAACCTCAGTTGGTGTGACAGGGAGCGGAAAGGGGATGACGGAAGTGAAGCTTTTAGGCAAACATAAATTCACGCCCGTGGATGACGCTAATCAGTGAAGATGGCGATTACTGTAAGGGTTTATTCCATCGCCGGTTTATTGTGTCGGCTTGCTTACCCACGTGCTATCTAGGGGAAAACTATGCGTCGCTCCTCTCTATATGTACTAAATGCCCCATTGATGGTTCTGTATCTTTGTGAATAGCAGGTCCGCTGCCATGCCTGAAGGCCTGATGCCCAGCAACCTCCGTTCAATCGGGCGGTACCTGTCACACGTCAAAGAAAGCCGGCGTGGATGAAACTATACGTGATGCTTTACCTCTTCCTCTGTATCCAACCTCATGAGCAACTTTGTTCCGGGACATCGTATAGCCCGCAGCTTCCATGGCGCGTTAGAATGGGTGGATTCGCCAAACGTACACACGGTACCAGCGGCTATCTTACAACAGTATCACACGGAGGGGTATTTTACCACCCGACAATTCGATTTTAAGGTTAGTTGGAAGACGTTGACGAAGAGGTGATATCTTGATTAATATTATTGAAGACGATCGAGAGCTGACAGATGGCATGCTTCTTGACCGTTACGTCAATCATATGAACCATGATCAGTACTTGACCGTCTGTGCTCGCAGAGAGACGACGGCATGTCAAGAATGGTAGTCTGAGTGTGTGGTTTGCTCTAACATCGACCGATCGAATTCGAAGTGGCGAAAGATCTGCAAAGGTACGATGAATCTAGGAATCTCATTTGGGCTTCCATAACGTCTGTCAATCTTGACGAGTATTAAGGTCTGTGGATCTCTATTTCCTATCGACCTGGCAATACAAAGAACGGCGTCTAGGAGGAGCATCCTCCAAGTATGCTGTCATGGAAGGCGTAGCCACTGGTTGTCGTATGCCAGTTATCGCCGCGGCCGATCTCAAATTGCAGATACATCGTTCGCGCGCTCCGAGGAGAACCGTACGAAGCCAGCGTCGTCGTCTGCTCATTAGAGATTAACGTCCACAATTTCAATATATCTGCGACGCGCGTCTTCGGTATCCCGCCGGAGTGATAGGTGCGTATTCAGGTCTTATTGGTGGTTCTAATCACCGCACCCGACAAGGTCATATTATCGGCTTCAAGTTGAGCTGCAATTCCCGGGCATGACGGTCCACCTCGAAATGAACATCCCAACAGCACTCGGCCAGTTGTTCACTGAATGCGGTTTGGCCCACACTCACTTTCCACTATAGACCGGGTATTGTTATAACCCGGTACGGGCGTGGCGTTCTCCGGCCACGGGTTACCGGCACCTTTGATGTGAGCAACGGCTGGAGAAATGACGACAAGATGTCTGATGGACCAGATTAGTAAGAGAACGTTGTCCTAAAAATGCGCGTTGGCTTCGTGCGATATATTGCTCTGGCAATGTGTGCACATGGTACCAGGTACAGGGCCATCCGTCAAGCTTTCAAGGCTGCCGGGCAGGGGACTTGTAGCTTTGAGCCGTTGGGCGATTGGCGACTTGCATGCTTGCCGCGAACGGTCCAAAGACACTCGACGTAACGCTCCCGCTAGCTTGACATGCATCAGCGTCCACTTTGACAACCTACGCGGGAGAGCACAGGAGAGCGACGATTTTCCCATTTACGGTGCGTGTTCAGAAAGAGCTTCGCAATTTCTTCGTTCCTTCCATCTCCGATCTGCTTCTCGCCTTCGCCTTCGCCACTCATGCTTGACATGGGACCACTGGAAGTGGATGGGACCTTGGAGGTTGACTACCATGTTCTGCGCTTGTGTTTGTGGGCCCGGCGGCAGACGCTTACGATGCTGTGTATGCCTTGGACAAAATGTGTGCATGAATTTCCCTGGAGGAGTGAGTGTTCACGAGACACGATTCACAATTACGTCCCAGTCCATCCAGCCATGTGATCGAAGCTTCAAGGTTGACATTGCAACGTCGACCATCTAGCCTAACATGTGTTGCGATCCTCGCCAAATATTCTTGGGTTGAACGGCTCGTTGTTAACGTCGGGGCGTCGTGGTAAATGGGTCGCCCGAAGCAAGGTTCTTGAAATGACAGGTTGGCCTGGCATCTCGAATCACGGCAACGACGATCATACTATGTCCAAATATGGTACAGCACATGCCCCCTCACAACCAGCTTACTTGCACGCCCAGAATGTTCTGCGGTACCCCAATATTGAGAGGGTAGCTGTGCTGAGAGCTGTACCGTGCGCCTTGTGTTGCCTGCATGAAACGTTTTCGATTCAGGGGAGTATCGGCTAGAATCTTGCCCCGTGCTCGCCGATCGCTGGCATACCAAAACCCTTATTCTCTGAGCAACGACGATATTTACGCATGCCCAGGTACGAAAAAGATAGAAGCAGAGATGAACGCAGAAAACGCTGCAAGTCGACTAACAGAAGAGGGGACACTCCAAGATGAGCCAAGTAGGGTCTATGAATCGTCAAAAGTATTGCTAGATTTTCCCAGAAATTGTATCTCCCGACTGAGGCTCACATCCCATCACCTACTCCGGGAAAGATAAACTGTTGCGTCGCCAGATCTGTCGAGAGGTCTTGGCTGGCTGAGCTTCCATCCGCTGAGGATGGGCTCGCAGAAGTGGTCATATCGTCGGGTAAGAGCGACGATACCGGGTCAAAAGTGGTCAAACTGTGATTGTAACCCGAGTTTCTCGACACGCCGGCGATGTCTACCGAATGGCGCCTGAGAGGAAGGCCAGAGCTGTGTGCAGCCATGACTTGAGCTGACAAGTCAAGAAACTGGTCAAGGTCAGTCAGAATTGCGTTGGAAAGGTGTCCGAGAACGGTCCAGCTCACCACTTGTTCCTCGACAAGAGTGCCTTCGTGCAGAGTCTTGTTGGTATTCTGCATGTGCACGAGGAGGGTGCGTATGCTGCGGGAGGACAAACCACGGTATGTGGAGACCCGTTCCAGCGCTAGTGGTACCGTCTGTACGAGTCGGAGCTGCTCGTGAAGGTAGAGGACGTATTGCTCCAAACACTCGAGATAGTGGCGTTTCTTCTCGTGTGATGAGATGGTATCCCTAGTGCCAAATGCTATGATGCCAGAACGAAAAGGATATACGGGATACATACGGATCGGTGGGTACGAAACCTATTTCTTCGGCTATCGCGCGTTGTCTTGCCTTGCGCTGGCTCTCCGTTTTATTGATCGCACTGTTGAGCGGGGCAGCAGAGGAGTCGTCCGGAGACTGCTGTCTGCTTGTCTGAGGAGGGGTGGGAGAAGGCCGAATATACGGACGAGATTCGGATATATTGCGTTGACAAGACTGCTGTCGATGGCTGATATTTGAGAGCAACTCTGAGGGGGTGGGGAAGAGCTGCTGAGACGTGGCCGCGTAGTAGTCGAGGAAGCTAGAAGAGGTGGTGTCAGCGCTGTTGGGTACTGGATGGCTCTGATCTACAGCGCGTCGAGTGGTCGGGTAGATGAACTGCTGGGAGGTGGAAGTATAGGACAGGTTTGTATCTGGGACCGGAGTGAGGGGACGAACGGTGTCGGTCTGTGATCGGATGTGGGAAATGTGGAGAGGAACGGGGGAGTGCACTTGTTGCGGGATGGCGAGGTAGGTGTTGTCTAGATAGGGATAGCTGAGGGACAAGGCGGGTTGCGACTGGTGGGGGTCGTCGAGAGAGTGTTGCCGGTATGACTGCAAGGAGGGATCGACGAGGGATGCATCGACGAGATCTGTGTTGGTGGTGCAGAAATTATAAATGGGCAACATGATGGGGAGTAGGCGGGAGGGAGGAGATCCTTTAAGAGGGACATTATTGGGGTGGCGTTAGACTATGGTTGGCCAATCGATGCTCTGTCGAGCGGAGGGGCTGAATACGTCTTTCAAGGCACTCACTTACGCTCTTTTCCACGGACAATACTCGGATCCACTTTTGAGTGCACGGCATCCGAGGACCAGGCTGGGATCTTCTTGCACGGCCAGGAAGGAGACTCTCCCCATCCAGCCAGGGCGTTCAGATGCCGGCCATATCACGCATCTGTCGCGGAGTTGAATTTGATTCCGATCCGGACGCGGTCGACTTCCGCATCGAGGGTCCTACCAAGCTTTTGCACAACTGACCCTGCATACATACACCCTAAGCGCACTCGCGAGGTCACATTGTCGTGGCCCTGGCCTCGCAGCCTCCACCATGCCGTGTATTCTGGTCGGCGATCGCGATATTCTGCGGAAATCAACTTCCCTCGTTCTGTGCCCGGAAGCGTTCGATGCCGATCTCGAGGCGGCATCTTTCCTACCAAGTTACCATTACCTTTTTTGGACATGCTATCCCCCTCGAGTATATAACCAACGCCCTGCCAGTGTGCTGGTCCGATCCACGGCAGCGATGGCCCAGCACTACCCCTCCCTCGATTTCGATACCTCCTTCTTCCTCAACCCCCCCTCTCCCACAGCACCCACCCCCGCTTACCACCCCGATCCGCCCCCCTCCTACTACAACCCCCCTCCTCCACCCCCCTCCTACTCCTCTCCCCAATACCCCTCTCGCTCTCACGACCACAAAAACTCCTCCCTTGCCTCATCCCAAGCCATCGCATCTTTCCCCGACGACGGCATATCCTTTGCGCCCGCCGTCCTCCCTCCCAGCTCAATACAGCACCCGGCACGTGACACTTGCCGTTCAGCTAGCAGAATCACCATCGCTCACCCTTATGCCCGTCTGTACGCCAAGAAGGACGGCTCAAAGCGTCGAAAAATCTGGAATCATGTCCTCGAGAAACAGCTATTCTCGCCCCAAGAATTGTCCGTCTATCACTTCTCTATCCTTTCCGTCGTCACTCGACGTCCCATTTTTAGATCCACCATGGGTGCACCCCACAGGCGTACGATATATATCGCCTCCCTCGAAGCCCACATAGACCGGCTCCATAACCAATTACTTAGCATCGGTCTGTATCCGATCCCCTTCGAACGCCTTGAACCTTACCGTGGCCTCAACTCAAAGACTGCAAAGGTACCTTTTCGTTAGTCTTCACCCTAACTCGTAGCCAACGTGTCACCTAGAGCATGGTCGCCGGTCTGCAACACGATGCAACGCATCTCAAGTTGAAGCTCCTGGAGCTCGAACGCTCGGTTCGTACCCTCCTCCGTGGTGTCCATGATCGCTCACCTGATCAACCAACAGAATACTAATCTTCGGAAGCTCCTAGGAACTCATAATCCTTCTAAATCATCACTCTCTCATCCATCTGCACCGTCTGCGATGGCGCTCGAGGCAGACGTACGAAGGCACTCTGTCGACGTCTCCGGCATGGGCATGGGCGTTCATGCTAGTCACAATTCCACAAATCATCACCTTCATCGTTCGTGACTGCAAATTGACCGGTTTTATTCCATCAGGTCAGCTTAGCATCGAATATCCCTTGCACTTCTGGATCAGATCTCGAAATATTGTAGGATAATAGTATATTCTCAGCGACCGGTAGAATATTCGATTGTAGGTCACATTTAGTACATAACTTCACCCTAAACGCAATGCCGCTGAAAAACTTCCAATAAGGGCGGTCCAGACCTTTTCTCCGTCACGTCCACGATTTGGAAGCACTGAACTCTAGTAAATGAACCCCTTGTCGTAACGATTCTCAATCCCAAATCCCACCCCTATCCAGCTTCACGCGTTGATCCTGCTTCGCTTTGCTGCCCTGTGGCCGTCCCACTCGCTGAGCTCCACGCTTTGTGTGGTATTTCTTTTGCTGTCGTTGGCGTTTTGCGAGATCCATGGCAACTCTTTCTCGAATGTCTACGTCTCGCAGTGTGAGTGCCGCCGTCATTTTCGCGAGCGTATCAGGGGAAGGTGAACGTGAACGCGGCGGGGAACGGGATAGCTGAGAAAGTGGCGTAGATGGTCGAGACGGTGGGGTGTTTTCGGTTCCTCTCTGAAGACCGACCAAGTCGGCTGACCCTGAAGCACGCTCGTTATCTGTTGGCGCTTGCCCGTTTTCAAATTGCAGAATTTGACGGGCATCACCATGGTCACTCTGAGCCTGCCGTGCATGCACCTCGTTTCGCTCCCCGTCTTCCTCTCTTTCTCCTGGTTCGTCTTCCGCCTCCTCGTCCTCATCTCCGTCCTCTTCCTCGCTTACCATTGCTTCAGCTTCCACCTCCCCCGCATCAGCACCTTCTTCTTCGGTATCTGTACCTTCATCACCCTCTCTGTATTCTTCGCCCGTGACAGTTTCCATGTACTAGAGACGTAATCAGACGGTGCAGAACGAAGCAGATGATAAATGATCAGAAGCCTACCCCCTCCAGAATTCTCTGATCCTTTTTCGTAAATCCGCTGGCAGCAACCACGACATCCAATCGGAAACCCCCGCCTTCCTTATCGTCACTAGGTTTAATCGCATTGAACCGAGGATAGAGAGCACTCTCGTATTTGAACCGTCGCTTGAAGAACCTTCGGATGCACTCTACATCTCGGTTGAAATACCTAGTTTATACCATCGTTGATCATAATACAGCTGGCGATCGCCAAGACGCGCACGCGCGCTTACCATTCCGCATTTTCATGTGATGTGCTCACCATCTGCGGGAAATCGATAACCACCGGTTCTCCGCTTTCCCGACGAATGAGGATATTGAACTCGTTGTAATCGCCGTGGATGAGCCCGGCCCGTGCAAAACGCACAATGATGTCCATCAACGTCGAATATAATTTCCCTGGTGACGGAATGTCGGAAATCTGCCGCCTGGAACGTGTATTGTATCGAATGACATGGATGGCACGAGTCCGGACTTACAGTGGATATGCATCAATAGCCTCCATGAGGACGCAGTGTCGTGCTTGGTCGATGGGTTGTGGGACGGGAAATTGATGTTCGTAGAGAATCTAATAGGATGATGACACTCGCGGGCACACATGAGACCGTCGACGCCAACCTTCATGAATGCCCACTCTTTTTGTGCAGCCAGGCGGGACATGTACATCCACGATGCAGATTTACGCTTGCCCAGGTAATCCCGCTTTTCCTTGATAGCACGAAATGATATGCGACCTAGGCTGATGGAGTCCTGTATAGTCGATAACACTCGCACCGCAAGCAAGCACTTACCGATGGATCTTCAGCACCATTTCGTTACCTTCTTCGTCAGCCACGACGTACACGTCTGTCGAATGATACGTGAGCTATGGGATGGAAGACAGGATGGATAGAAGTAGACCAAGCGCAGACTTGGAGTGGTTGGTATACCGCACTTACCAGCTTCCTTCCCGACGCCGATCTGATTTCCAACCGAATACATCGAATCCCGCTTCGAGAGAGCGCGCATCGCCAGGTAGTCGTATCCCCCATAAGTCAGCCTATATCCATCGTCTGTGCCGAGTCAGATACGGTTCTCGGGGTCATCAAAGCGACTCCTGCGCTCACATTTTGAGTTCTGAACCCTGGCGACCAAGTTACGTTTAGCGAGGGAGCCCACGATTTTGTTGACGCCTCCATTACGCAGACCGGAGATCTGGGCGATGAGAGGGGTTGGCACGACTTCGTGGTTCTTGGATCCAATTTCGACCTTGGAAATAATGTAGCAGGTGTGAGACGGTCGAGCGGGAGGTGCCATACCGCGGTCAATACTCTGAATTCATCCGAGGTGATATACCTCAGATCGGTTGCGTCAAGCTTCATGAGACGAGTAGATTGCGCTCGGAGGCAAATAGAAGGTAGTAGTTTACTGCCAAGACGCGTGGAGCTGGAATGCCAAAGTAAGCTAAGTACGTAGGTCGTCGGCTAGGGGGTTCGTCGAACCACGATGCCGCCTTCCAGTGCCGCCACCCGCAGAGCCAACAAGGTTTTCCATTTCATGCCACCTTTGTTTATCCAGTGGTCCGAGTGATAGGTTACTGTAGGTGATCTTGCCGTCTCTGTTCCGCCCACACGCATCATATGTGACAAAAAGTAAGCCGTCACCCTCTGCTCGTGTTGCCATACAAAACGCTCCTCAGCTTCTCCTTCTCTGTCAAGACGATATCCGATATATGCGATGACGAACGGGACCAAATCTGGCGAATGCTCGAGGAGAACATGTCTGAACTGTGGGTCTTGCTTGACAACGCTACCGTTCACTGTACTTCAACGCCGTCCCAGGTATTGTTCCTCTTCGCTTGGCTGGAATCCTCAGAAAAAGAAGAAGGAAGTGTTTCACACACTGAGTCGATTCGTCATTGTACGCGACGCCTCGGACTCGACAAGCAACCTTGCGAGTTCAGGCGTCATCGCCTATTCCATATTTCGGTTTGAAAGGGAAGCGCGTCAAGACGTGGTCTACTGGTAGGTCTCTGACTTGACTTGCCGTACGTTGGTCGCTGATGCCCTGTGTGAGCTATGAACTTCAGGTATCAAAGGACTTTAGGAGGTTTGGTCTTGGGAGGTCGCTGATTCAAATGCTCTCTGACATCGGCACGCAATGGGGCATGACAAAGATCATGCTCACTGTTTTAAAAGGTCGTCCCAAAGTCCGTTTGACCCATGACGTCGCTCACGTATCTGTAGCAAACCACGCAGCAGTGTTGTTCTACAAGTCGGTCGGGTACGCTGATCGCGTTTACCAGCAATGGACTGAACTGACACCGGACGTAGGTTTACCATAGACGAGGAATCGCCAGACTTTTCCGATGACGAAGGCGGGGCAGGGGACGAATGCGACTATTCCATCTTGTCTAGATGTATATCGTGATGCACCCCGTGTAATAGCTCGGATTGGAGTTCGAGTACCCTATTTGCACTTGTTTACTTGATTGCCTCGTTTCCTCGTCCGCAACACAAGGACCAAAACACAACCGGTAGCACTCATGTCACCATCTCTACGGGTGCTCACGGTAGCACCTCGTCGCGCCCTTGGTCGCCGCTATGCATCGCACGGCGCACCTCATTATAACGAGCCTACGGGTTGGCTGTTTGGCGAAAAGGTAATGCTCTTCCGCTCGCATGGAACGCAGTAACTCAGAACCCGAACACGTCCCAGCCACTACCGCCAGGTCAGAAACGCGTGAAAGAAGATTGGGAAAACATCTGGTACATTGGGATGTTTGGGTCGATAGCGTTGGCTTCCGTATTGCTGTACTACAAGCCTGATACGAGGTGAGCGCCGCCGTCCTTCCTGTACACGGGCATTGACCGATTCCCTCTAGCATACAAACGTGGGCGCTGAAAGAGGCAAAGGAGAGAATGGAGGCTCGCGGGGAGAAGTACAAGTATGAGTCATCTTCATAGACGTCAAGCGCTCTGTGCTCTCGGTACCATTCAATCGGAATCGTAGAGGACCAAGGGAGGATATATTCCAATCTTCCGATTCAACAAGCCTGGTGATACCGCTGAAAGTATTCGTATTCTTAGTATTCGTGTTCAGCACTGGCCAGCATACTCACAACACAGGTTTACTGCACCCTTGCAAGGTAAGTAGCTTTTGCAGCGTTCAAATCAGCTGAATCCGGTGTAACAAGGTTTATTTAAAACATTCTTCGCCGGACTCGGACAATCTGATTTGTAAAGTTAATCTGTTCCGCGTCGCTCAGAACAGTTCTATGTTTGGGATTTTCTCGTGACTTGGTTTCATTGTCTGGAGAACGGTTTCCTAGCCCGTGTTCCCCGTCAGGTGCCTCGTTGACCCCAATCATTCCCCAGCATACTAGGGGCATTGAGAAAAGCCGACATTTATACCATATCTGAAGCAACCTTGACGCCCTCTATTGCACCAATAGACTCTATGGCAAAAATGTGACGGCTCCATTGTTTACCTGTGCTGTCTACCGTTGCAAAGCATGTTCGGGGTGGTACTCGCCTGCTTTAACAACCGACACGTGAAAGTTCCACGAAGCCCGCATCTGAGGCTCTCTCGAGTATGATTCGTGGTAGAGATCATGATGCACACACCCGTGGAATCGATTATCTCATGGTCTATTTACCATGTACTTTAACTTGGAGAAAGCCAGCGGCGACATGGGACAGCTTGTACAGACGAGAGTCGGCACATCGTAGCTCAGGCCTGTGAATGTGTCCTGGCATATTGCAGACAGCAAAGGTTTACACTGTCAGAAAATCTTTGGCAACAAGAAAATAGGCAAGGACGGAAGACCGTCCACCGGCACAGACGTACTCATTGCGAAGAGGCGTAGTGTTTACTAATAGGCAATGCTGAGAGGAGATGCAGGATAATGCGCGACTATATGTGATAGCAGAAAATTAGATAAACTCCACACGTCCATCTCTTAGGCATATTCCAATATCTTGGTGATGATGCCAGTACCAACTGAAAAAATTCAAATCAGTCCCGTTCTCAGTCGCAAGTACACGATACTCACTCGTCTTGTTGCCCTCACGAAGCGTGAATCTGAAAGCAGCGCGGTTAGACCCACTAGTGACGCCGAGATCTGAAAACATACCGAGATCCAACTTCTGCAGCAACGTCCGTCTGGAGTGAACAAACCATCTCCACGTTGTCGCCGGGCATAACCTGTGCAACGAGTTAAAATAGTGGTTCCCTATTCGCAATACAACAAACCATTTTGTCCTCGGCATCTGGAGTGCCAGGTGGGAAGGTCAGCGATGTGGTGATATCAGCGGTCCGAAGGAAAAGCTGTGGGCGGTAGTTGGACACGAATGGTGTGTAGCGTCCACCTAGAATATGTCAACACAATGGCATACATGGGTCCACGATCACAAACCTTCGTCCTTGGTGAGGACATAGAGTTGGGCTTGGAATTGCTTGACAGCTTTGATCGAACCAGGGATAGCAATAATCTGACCGCGCTTGACCTGTTCTCGCTTAACACCACGAAGCAAAACGCCCATGTTATCTCCGGCTTCGCCCTGTCAAGGGCAAGTATGAGTCACTTGATCCTGTCAAGAAACAAGATATGCTTACTCTTTCCAACTCCTTGTGGAACATCTCTGTTAGGGTACAACTTAGTATGTTGAAAAGGGGAACATCGACGTGCTAACCGATTCCGGTCAAAGTGGTCTTGAGGGGTGAACCAAGACCAAGAATTTCGACTTCTCCACCCTTTGTGATTACGCCACGCTCAGCCTAGCGAGCAAAGTGAATTAACAAACTATACGCTGCAGATGGACTTTACTCACACGTCCAGTAGCCACAGTACCACGACCAGGAATGGAGAACACATCCTCGACAGGCATGAGGAAAGGTTTATCGAGGTCACCTTTTTGGGACACTCAGCTTTACTCTGACTGACACAAGGTAGGAAAGACATACGAGGGGGGACATCGAGCCAGCGGTCGCAGGCTTCTACGAGTTCGATGATTTTGTTTTTGCCAGTGTCATCGTCTCGACCCTCGAGGGCAGCCAAAGCTGAACCCATGATGATGGGAGTGTTTTCACCGTCGAAGTTATATGTCGAAAGTAGGTCACGCATCTCCATATCGACGAGTTCTAGCATTTCGGCGTCATGAACCATGTCAACCTTGTTGATGAAGACGACGAGTTTTTTAATGCCGACTTGGCGAGCAAGGAGAAGGTGTTCGCGGGTTTGAGGCATCTGGCCGTCGGTGGCTGAGACGACGATGATACCGCCGTCCATCTGTGCAGCACCGGTGATCATGTTCTTGATGTCTAGCAGAATGGATGAATATGTGGCGAGTAGGGGATAGGTAGCGCTCACAGTCAGCGTGACCAGGGCAGTCGACGTGGGCGTAGTGACGAGCGTCGGACTCGTATTCCACATGGGCGGAATTGATAGTGATACCACGCGCCTTTTCCTCGGGAGCCTTGTCGATCTGTGAGTAGTCTGTGAACTTGGCTGAGCCCTTGTCTGCGAGGACTTTGGTGATGGCAGCGGTGAGGGTTGTCTTTCCGTGGTCGACGTGACCTGGAAACGCGTCAAGACGCGTCGGCGGGGAGGAGAGGAGAGGTTACCGATCGTTCCGATGTTCATATGGGGTTTGGTGCGGGTGAATCTGGTCGCAGCGTCAGCATAGCGACGTCGGCTCACTATTGGAAGGTAAGAAGTGAATTGATGGACAAGAAGAAAGGGTTCACCAAAGGAGAACGCCGGAACGGATGGTGACGGAGCGGGCATCCATGTTGTCGAGCGGCAACGAGCATAGAGTGATGATGTTCTCAAAGCTGGGATGGGGTGAGTCGTTGGTGGATGGAGATAGAAAGAAACGGACCTCTCGAAGACGAGCGAAACATGTCGGGTGCAGCAAAGAAAGAAAAATGTAAGCCGGGGCGGAGTGCGAATAGAGTGGCATGGACAGACACGATCTACTCAAAAACGCGGTCGCCTTCTTGTCGGACCCGAACGCAAGTCTTTCTTTCCCTTCTCTCTCTCCCAGCTGAACCCCACCAGACTCAGGATGCACCCCCCGCTCAGCGCGCCCAGTTCCTCCAAGCCAAGGGCTTGTCTGGCCCAGAGATCGACCAAGCCATGAGACTCGCTGCCAACCAGTCTGCCCAACCCCTCCCCGTGTACGGCCCAGCCCCGTACCACCACCAATGGGACTGGCGTGATTATTTCGTGCGTCCTCTCGCATCCCGCATCCCCCCTCACCCTCAGCCCCCGCAGATCACTGCCGTGGTATCAGGCACGATAGC
>QGOI01008715.1:0-19295 GCA_003313885.1 Boletus sp. MG55 | reverse complement strand
GTGGAGGTGGCGGAGCCCGAAGAGCCGGCAGACGTTCCGGATGAAGCTGCAGTAGTTCCAGCAGTAGATCCGGCGGCAGTAGATCCCGAGCCAGAAGTGGCAGGAGCAGGCGAACCGCTACCTGAACCACCAGTTTCCTGAACAGAGGTGTTGACGCAGGAAGAAGAGCTTCCAGGCTGAATTGTGATGATATCAGAGTACGCGGTTGCCCCAGTGCTGTCCTTCAAAGCGATGGTGCTACACGAGGGAATGAGCATAGACCGAAATCAGACTCCGAACGTGTTCTTACAAGCTGGTGCCGGATTGAAGGTCAACATTCCAGGTGTAAGAATTACCGTTCTGAGTAGCAAATTGCTTGATCTAGAATGCGCGGATCAGCAAAAATCCAAGGCAACAGAGTGCACTCGCTTACAGCAGTTGCTGAGGGCTGACCAGCTAACGCCCACAGCCAGTTGAGCGTCCGCGCGACAAACGATATGGGGGCGGCTTACCAGGAACGAGGGTCAAGTAGTAAGGAGCGGTTCCACCAGACCAGGCGAACTGAGTTGGCTCTGGTCACGTCAGCCGGGCAAGCGATCAACGCCGGTTTCAGTCATCCTGGAGACGCAGTGACTTACCGCACTCGACTACGCTGGCACTACCGCAGAGATGAGATTAGCGGGAAAAAAATGAGCGGGTGACATGACGACACATACGGAGTGTTGATGGTCAGGCCGAAAGCCGCGGGAACGACGGCGGCGAGGGCAGTAATGAGGGTGATGAACTTCATTTTGTAGGTGAAGGAGTGCGCGATATTTCGCTGGGTGTGGTGTTCTGGAAGGTAAGGTAGTGGTAGAGAAGATGAAATGAAAAGTGTACTTTAATGCCAGCCGAGATGGGGGATATGTTCGGAGTTTGAATATATTTAAACAGCAGCGACATGACGTCTTATTAGTCTCTTCGACATACGTTCAGGCTTCATAGTCACCGGACTGTCAGTTCTACTTGAAACATCACTCACTGGGCACGACAAATCTCTACAGCGTCTTGCAGACTTGCAGTCCAAGCCATTATTATCATCCAAGCCAGCCCAGCATTTAATCGCAGTGACACCCTTGTTTCTATGCCATTGCTCCACTTCTGTTTCGGTCCGAGCATGCAAAGACTATTTTTACTGTACTTAAGTAAGCAAAGGTTATTTTTATGGCGTCACGTCAGACCTATCCAACTGCTTCGACCACTGGGATTATGCAACGCCGTCTGGCCAATCTTCACAATTCCACACGATGGTTTCACTTCCATGCTCTCCCGACGATGTTCGGCCCGAGGCTCCACCAGTGGGAACATGTCGACCGCGTCCACGGTAGGGCTCGGGACAGCAACGTGGGTTGACGTGCTCGAAAAAGATGGCCTGTCCGAGGCATCCGCATCTTCAGCATGTTCGAGGGGCAACGACGCATTCGCGACCGGAAGATACGATTCTGCATACCACTCGTACCACACCTGTCGCTCGTTCGTGAGACGCCAGATCGACACCTGCAACTCCGAGTTGCTGGGTAGATAGAGTGGTTCCTGAGACAAATATATCTCGCTAAGTGCGTGGCCTTTCGAGAGATGGAGACATAGAAAAGCGCACCCGGAAGGGAAAGAACATTGGAAACCAACTCAACATGTCCTTGGAAATCTGTTCTTTGCGGTACGGATGGATACTCAGCCCTACATCACCATACAGTATCGCCTCGAAATAACCAGCCAGTCCATGCATCACCCCTGCGTGTGGGATATGGAAAGACAGCTTGGCAGAGCGAACGTTGTGGCTGTTCGTGAGAGGTAAGCCTGTCTTGTCGTGAGTACCGTGAACTTGCGCGAGCGATCAGCGCCTGACCTCTCTCGTCAACAGTTACATCTTTTCTTGGATGCACAAACTCCCAGCATTCTTGTATTTTTGGTCCACATCGTCCCGCGGCACCACCCCCATTACCACTGAGAATATTGGCGTTTTGGAACATCACCACATACGGCGTTTCCACACCCTTGAGATCCTTGGAGTCTCTCGCAGCGTTATATAGCTTCGATGAGGACAGAGGTGCGAGATGCGCTGTGTACGATGACGGTATTGAAATGCCATCCGCTGACCATGTCCATCAGCACACCCCATTCGCGTTGAGAAGCCCGAGCATACTTACGCTTCAAAAACCGCATCGAGCCGTCCAAACACTCGGGGCTCAATTCATTATCCCCAAACGACCCCAAAAGCTCGCTGACCAAGATATCGACCAGCTCCGGTACCTCGACTCGTCTCATGTCACCAGCTATTAGCTCCACCGAAGAACCCCATTCTTTCGCCTTGCGTCCTTGAAGCCTGACCCATCGGATGAACAAAAAAGGGTTCGGAACACATGCGGTTGGGACGCACGTCACAAACGCATTCGGGTTCTTTTCGACTGCGTAGATAAATGCTTCCTTCTTAGCCCGTTGAATAGCTTTGAGGCTTCGAGAAACGAGGGGACCACGCCCAGCGCCAGCAACACAAATGATACTACGCGCTATTAGGTCACATCACCAAGCAAGGCGGCCAGACGCACATGCGCTCCCTATCCGGCCAGTCCACGAGGGCATGGTAGATGGCCTTTACCAATTATGATGAATACAACACGGATGGCACTGTGTGACAGAGACCCTCACCTCTTCATAGTTGTGGTACTTGACAGGATCCTGCTCAAACGTTTGATATGTGATTGATTGAAGGTTGTCCATCAGGGGCTGTGTACTCGTCTTCGTAACTGTTGCACTATAGGGTATATTGATCATCGGCATACCTGTAAAGGGTTTTGGAGGTAATCTTGGTAGCCCTGCGCAAAATGCTCGACGGATCCCTCCGTCTTGGCCGCCTGTACGACAGGACTGCTCTTTTCTAGATATTTTACATACTGTGAATACGCAGATTCGCCACCCATGGTGTGCACGCCGGAGTCAACACCAGACAGGATGAAGGTTGGACGATGCTGGTCTCGTCAAATCAATGGTACGTCAAAGAAGATCGTAGGGCTTACGATCATGCTTTGCCGAATGAACGCTTGCGTGCCTTTTGGTAAGACAGGATAACCTTTGACGTTTGCGATAAACGCACACGCAGGCAGAAATATGTGCTGAACGGGTTCAGCTGCCCATCGGTTCAACACGCCCGCGTTTGCGGGAAGCGGTGGGGTGAGATCGAGTGCTGCCGAGATTAGCACGACTAAAACGAACAAACGCATTACGATTCACCGCTCACTCAGCGTTAACCGTGCGTTATTATCGCAAACGGTACGGATAACGTCCCACATCTCCCAATTCACGTTGAGTTCACCCTCGGACGCCTTGGAACATTTGAGATGTTTTTGCGAAAATGCCCCTGAGAGTGCAAGTCTCGGGGACGCTTGCCCGGTCGAAGGACCACTCGAATTGAGATCTCCGTGAGGCGGTGATTCTTTGGACTGAAATACGGCGGGGTCATAGATGGGTAGTCGAACTGAGAAGTGCATGTACGGGATGTTCCGGAGGCATTCATTTACGATACGCCCATATGAAGCCACATGAGACCTATTTCTTGGCGGAGGCAGGATGATGGTAGGAATATTGAGATACGATGCGTATGCGACCTCCTGTTGAAGAGCCTAACCACAAGGGAAGTCCGTCAGCAAATAGTGCCGTGAGAGGACTGCGCCCATTGACCATGACTTATTCGGACACGACATGCCAGATGCACGATATGTCTTACATGGCCGCTGTCCGGGCGGAGTGAAAAAAAGAACTCACGATGCCAGAATCATGACGAATCCAATCATCAGTTGCATCCAACTGTAGCCAGTCGGATGCCATTGCCACGACGATCTCCGCTTCATCTATCATATTCCTTCTCATGAGTGGGACATCATTTCACGCTTCACGCAAGGACTGTGCGATGGAAGAAGAGATCTCACCGAGTCTTGTTATCGTCACCTCATCAAGTAAAAATGAAGGCGACTTCCTCCATACCTCCGCCGCCTTCTCAGCGACTATCACCTCCTCGTTACCTGCAGCTCCCGTGGAAGGCATGATGCACATGTTTTGCCAACGCTCCCGCCATTTCCCGGTGGTCAGCGGGAGACATATGGATTGGTAGCCCTTGGCTTGGGCCTCGGTCGAGAGGCTGAGCACGGGGGTATCGTGAGGTCCGAGCCCTCGAGCCGTTTTTTTCTGTATGTCCTCATGCGTAATTGTCGTTGCAAGTGTCGCAAACGGTGCCATTGTTTCTCTTTTGCGGGGACACGCGTTCGTATGACCCAGGGCGGTGGTGAACCTAGCATTATCGATTCCAAAAAAGGAAACTCGCCTAGGTGCGGATGGTGCATGGCGGGTTCGCTTGAACCTCGTGTCTGGCGAGGCAAGTCGACCTCTTTTTTCAGTCTCTTTTTTTGCCATCATTAAGCCATGGTGTCTCTAGAAGCGGGGCGGTTCTTAATCTAGTTAGCATGAAGCTTCAGGTTTCCCTGTACGTCTGGGACGGCGCCTGTAGAAGGGGCCCTTTGCTCCACTCCTCGACAAATGACACTTCGGCCCGCGACTTCGCCTCTGACGACTTCCGGCGCGCACTTCTTAGCTTCACAATATGGAACACGCACAGGATCCCCGCGGTCGAGGGTAACGAGAAAGCCCTCACGACGATTGGTCAAGAAGTCCCCAAAACGCTCATCCTGACGCCTTCATTGTGCGCAGTATGGGTGGAAGTGCTTCGAATTGAAAATTGGTCATTTGATGCGGGCAAATATCGGTGTCCATATTATCAATATGGACAGAACAAGAGACTCAACCCACTGACAACCATGACATTTATGACGCGCCGAAGTGCTGGGTTCTTCCTAGCCATGGAAAGGGGTTGTCGCCGTTCTAATATTTTATCAGGTGGGCTGCGGCCCTGGGTTAAAGTGGCGCGGAAAGTGGGTCCGAGCAGCCCCTCTCAGTCCTCCGAGGCGTTGAGCCGACTTAGAGAGCCGACTCTCTTGTACACCGTAATGGCGTCTCACTGTCGTCAGACGGTTTGGATTGACAATGACAGTGTCTGATCATTGCGATCGATCACCTGTGTGATCGTGATCACCGGAACGGATGGTAGTCGAGGTACAGTTGTAGTACGACCGAGCGATGGTTTGTCTACGAGTGGTCTCCTTGACCTATGTGTCGTGAAAGCCATTCATTCTAGGTCGCTTCGAATGTTGGTCTTCGGGGTTTGATGTACCCGCGCTGTCTTGGGTGGACAGCTCATACCCGGTCAATACGCCTTCGAGAACTGTTCGACTGACAGCTGCCCTCAGTTCTTCATCTGGGTCTGTTCTTTCTGCTTCTGCACGTTGCATGATGTCATTGACTGACTGGATCAAATTAGACGTCAAAGTTTCTGATGCAGCGTTTTGGGAATGCTGCGACAGCTGAAGCTCAGCAGACGTGGTGTTGCTCGGACGGTCCGAGGAGCCTAATTGCGACTGCAAAAAGGCAGCGACATCGGGAAAATCCTCGTCAAGGTGCTCGATTGGCTTTGGGGCGATGATGAGCGGGCGGGAGTAAAGTTTGCAGAGAGCACTTACCGATACACCTGCGCAATTACGCCAGTCGATGGCACCACCGTGATCGATAAGCCACTGTGCAGTCTCGATGTTTTCGACGGTGTACAGTGGCGTGTCGCCATCTTCATCAGTGATATTTACGTCACCACCTGGAAGGATCGTTGGAGGAAGCCATCTGGTGCCAATCCAGGGTGATTACCTTGTTGGACGAGATAAGCCAAGACGTCTAGCTGGGCGTACGATGCTGCTGCATGCATGGGTGTATACGTGAAGGAATCTGGAGCGTTTGGAGAGATTGCTAGGGGTCTCTGTTTCAGATTGGACAACGCAGAGGACGAAAAGGGACCTGCACTGCTGCTCGACGAGTTCCTGTAGGGAAGATGAGAGGGTAAATTGGTGGTCGATGGTGACGGACCTGGATGCGTGCCAAGTCGCCATCTGCAGCTGCGATCCAAATGTTTTTCTGGTTGGCCATGGTGGCCGGGCTCAATGGATCTAATGCGATCGCGCGCGATCGTCCGTGAGGACCTTATCTCGTGAAAATGGAGAAGTTACCTGAAAAGGAAATTAGGGCCAAAATGGATGAGGACATGTGCCGGTGATGAGCCGTTAGGTGAGGATGACGAAAGGGAAAAGGGTCGGTACTGGATCTCTCGCACAAGGAGGCAGTTCAGCTCGTCCAACATTTCCACTACTGGGTTGTGTGTGAGACGCACCGCCGCGGTGGATCGTTTAGCTGGGGTTGACGGCAGGGAATATTTAAGATGAATAAAATGACACTCACGAGGATCTCAAACTCGGATCTCAATTGATCGGAGCACCCTCTCGCTCGGCACCGTCACCGTCGTCCTCCAGGTCCAGAGGAGCACATGGACCACGTCGAGCTGGGATTCTCTCTAGGTGTAGTTGCTGATAAGACGAGTTGCTCGAGTGAGCGTCGGTGCTGCTCGTTGGTAGTTATATATTCGTCAAATTATTCAGCGGAAATATTTTAACCAAGACTGTTGGTGTGATCAACTCAGACTCGAACTCCCAGTCAGTCCCAGTCCCGCTGGCGTTCGTACCATCGCCACTCGAACGCCGCGGCCTTCCAGTCCTGCACAACCTCATCCCCGCTCCCTCGTACGGTCCCTATTGATCGATTCAATAAATCAGTCTCCGTACCGTCATTCTCCGTTCTCTTCCTCGCCGTGCTGTACCATACCATTGACTAATATCGGTGGTCACGTACGAAACCCCTTCCATCAGGTCCCAGTCATGAGCTTCCTCGTGCCATCCCAACGAGGCGTGGCCCAACAATCACTTCCTGAAATTCCTCCCGTACATAACCAGCCAACCAGATCGCACTTACCCCTTTCCTCCCTCCCAGGGTACCCTCACCAGGACATGCCGACCCCTTCCGCCACATCCATGGCCACTTCTTTTACCGCCGATCCTACGGCCCACAATCTACCAAAAATTGGCGAAACTCGTTGCTGTAAGTCGTTCAACTCGGTCATATTCGACTTCCTGCATTATTGCCCCGGTCGAACCTCCGATCGTCAACGTTCCATTCTCTCGGGTGCATTTATACTAATCCTCTAACTTTAGACTGGTCCTTGTTGTCGTCGGATTTACACTTCATCTACCTCGACCCTGTCCTCGCAAACCATCTTGAAGATCAGGCCGAGCTCCTCATCGGAAAGTCGCTCCTCAACTTTGTCCATCCAGAGGAACAAGCATCAGCCACAGCCGACTTGACAGAGGCACTAGAACAGAGAACAATGCACGGCACTGTCACGAGGTTCGTCTCTGCCATTTACGGCTCCGCCCTATACCTAACCCTTTCACCAGGGTCAGGTATTGCCGTCTTTCGAGGGTTCGCCGTTTCCTCGGATATACTGGACCTATTCCGCAGTGGAGCGATGGAGACAAGATCGCATTGGACAACCACTACATGGCGGTAGACATCGTAATTAGCTGGGCCGCCGAAGGCCTCGTCTTGTGCTTCATCCATGCCGTGGTCGACCTTGGGCCCGAGGACAATGACGAACAGCGCAAGACGTCGTGGACGAATTGGTGTGGCACCCCCGCAATGAGCTCAGAACAACTGTCGCTCCTCGACCATAGACTCCACTGCTATTGCCCACAACCTGGCGTGCTCACCCGAATGTTCCAGATCTTGTCCAATTATAGTGCCCAGGATTACAAGGTCTTGTTCAGCTGGCCGCCCGACTCCAGCCACGAGTATTCTAACAAACCCCCCGCCAAGGAGTTCGCCAAGCGTGCGTCGGCGGTGCAAACATCCACACACGACAGTAGCGCTAAAACTAGCTGCACGAGAAGATGGAGGATCGTTGGCACGATGCCAACGGTTGTTGGTGAAGTAGAGAGCGTTTTCATACCTCATGGTTCGTGGTTTGTTTGACGTCATGCCATGCGTTTTTCTTACATCCGCAGTAGGCACTATAATGTTCGCCTGTCATACCATCCAGAATGGTCCCCGCAATTGTACTGGGACATCTGCTCATTCGTCGTATGCAAATCGGGCCCAGGACAGTTGTGCACCACACCACACTCAACATTCATATGATGTTTCACCAAGTTCTTACACGCTGCCTCCGGTGAACGCACCGTCGCCGTCTTACGGTCATTTCGTCGGTTCTTTACCTTCTTATTCGTCTCCGCCGTGGTCCGGTCACCCTGACTCTTCTTCATTCTTAAATTATAATCGATGGCCGCAAAGCAGCAGCCCGACACACACGCTGAATTCTCTCCCTACTTCCTGCTCATTTCGTGAGACACCATATGAGACACAACCTTCCACCAGGCCGTCGGAATCACCGAATTATGGAGACACACGAGGTCCCCAACACGGTTACCAACCGACACCGAGTCCCGACGTGGATTACGGCGATAGGCACCGCCCCGACAATATAGGCTTGTCTATTTCCTCTCCGGATGTTGTACCCCCTCCACGGCACCGCGTAAGTCCAGGTTCCGCGCGGGAGCCGGTCAGCGGTCGAAATAGCAACCGACCTGTTGGGGTCCTGCGGTGCACGAGCTGCAAGGTGACATCTAGCCCGGAATGGAGGAAAGGTCCGAGCGGCAAGAAGGAGCTTTGTAACGCGTTCGTAATATTCCTCATTGCTTGTGTCACGAACTGCCCCTCACATGTGTTGTGGCTTAGTTGTGGTCTCCGCTATGCTCGCTCTCGTGCGAAAAAAGAGGGGCACGTGGCAACAACTCAACGCAGAAAGAAGGAAAAGCCAAGCATGATTACAGTCAAGGAAGAAAGTCAATCTTCGCCGATTGCCATTGCTGGTTCCGGAACCAGAGGCAGTACGTTTGACAGTAGTTCATTCCCATCGACATCTTCGGTAGGGTCAGCGTCTGGAAGTGACATGTACTCTCAGCATAGCCCCGTTGCCCCTGAACCTTCACCTTCACCACCGTCAAGCAGGCTGAACTTTGTACACTATTCACATCCTCCCCCACCCCCGCCACTTCATGGACTACGAAATGAGGGACGGATGCAGTTCCATCCTGGTACCGGCACCTTCCATCCCACGCCATCTCCGTTGTCCAATCTGCCTTCGCAGCGTGCCGCTTTCCGGGGACCTGATGAATCCACTATATCGTCCTCTCGATTGGCACCCTATCCATACGTAACCTCGCCGGCCATGACATCGGGAGGAAACTCCATCGCTCCACTATCATCTTTTGAGCGAGAGAAAACGGATGAACGACACAGCATGCCCACATCCTCGGCGGATAAAAAGTATGAGAGATACACGGTGCAGCGTTGAGCGTAAGTTACGTTGTGTACGCCAAGCTTTTCTTTTCTTTTTTCCTCCGATTCTTTCGCCATTGCGGACAAAACCTGTGACTTGTTTGTGTTACCATTCACGCGATTTTTATTTGGCTTCAAGTTGGGTTGCATCGCATCAGGTGCACGATGATCCAGGCTTGTAACAGTGTTTGTTTTCATATTATTTATTCGCCGTCTCAATCATCCTCTTTTTCTTTCATCCAATTGTCTTGTTTCTCCGCCTTGTTTTCTTAAACGAATTTTTCACGATAGCACGATACGCAAAATATGCTCAGGTAGTCTATCTTAGTGAAAGTTTAATTAACCCCGCAATTGTGTTTTTAGTCACAAGACCTGATTCTTGACGTTAAGATAAGACCTATTCAATGGACTATCGGCCCGGTTTATAGCAGAATCGAGGTGACGTCAACGGTGGCGTATTGTCAAGTAGTTCTAGTCGCCGGTCTGAGGTTGTTTTTTTTCAGGCTCATGATTGCCCTTTTCTTTCCAGGTCACATTCCAGTATCGCAACTTCTTGGCTGGTGCAATGGCAGCGAGCTCACTTGGCGATGACACAGCGTCTCCCGTTCGCAATGTCCATCCGTTATCCACAAGCTGCCCCAGACCGAGTTGGGTGAGTGACTAGTCAGACGATTCACGATGAAACCAACGCTCACTTGCACGCACGCCACCCAAACGCAGTCTTGCGCCAGCACGTGGCATCGGCGTCTCATGAGCCCGCATCAAATTTACCAGGCCATGCGACTCTCTGCCCTCCTCCCTATAATGCCTGATCTATTCGTCCGACCCGGGCTTTCTATCATTACCCACAGCGTCATCCAGACGACAGCACTTTTAGGATAATTCGAGCTATGAAGGTCGAAGCACTTGGACCGCGCGACGTCCAGGCGGCGCTCAACTACTACGTCCCGACGGGCGACAAGGTTCCATGTGCCCACGTCCATGCACTCCCCGCAGGCGTCATAGAGACCAACATCACCTTGGAGTCTCGTCCTGTGTATTATACTGCGGTGGAGGCGATCTCAAGGGCGTATTTTGGCGCGAAGTGGGTGCACATATTTGATCAGGAGGCCGGCGAATGCGCAGATGGAGCTAGGGAAGGCTCTGGGGCGTGTGTTTGTGGTGAGTACGGGTGGTAGGCTGGTTGTGTGGTGGACTAACACTGATTATTGTTTTTCTTGTATGCTTTGTAGTATCGCGTGCAAGTCGATCAGATATCTAAAGCTGTAGAACAGCGTGTGCGGTATCATTCCCCGGACGACGCAGCACGCTAAGAGGCTCTTAAGAGGACGCCACCAAATCATCAACGTCGACTTCAGCTCCACGATGTTGACGCAGATATTAGTCGCGACATGCCACGTTTACCCTCATCGCGAAGGCGGGACACACAGCGTCAAGTACAACCCGAGTCGAGGTTGACGATGCATTCGGCGTTTTTGGACAAGCCTAGTGGATGTGTCGCTGAGACAGTCGATCGAGGCGAGAGCGTTGGTGTTTGATAGAGAGTAGGCGTGCGTGGATCGTTGTCGGTTTTCCGTCTTGTTATCGTTATGCTTTCATCATTCATGTTACCCGTTGTAGTTCGATCGATCGACGCGTTTACTTGACGCGTTGACATGTGGGTCTGGACCCGAAAGGTGCACGACACCTTCGCGGGCGTTCGCTGCCTTGTGTCTTGCTGTAAGAGGGAAAAGCGCCCATGCATCTCTTAGTTACATCGATCCTCGAACTTGTTCCCAGTGACAGAACAACTTCGCACAGCCACATCCTGCTTGAACTTGGACTACAGTGGCGTCGCCATGTTACACACCTTCCTTTTTCTTTGCACCATGAACCCAATCCTTTGACTTGTCTGCGTTACACGTTCCTATATTCGCGCAATATGGGTGTCAGCTTCATTTGAGATGATGCATGCCACATAAGCCTGTCTACGCTCTGCTTGTTGATGAGCCTGGATTAACCATCCAGATTCAGGGCGTTACACAATTTCGCTGACGTCAATGCCAACTAATCATGATGCGTCATGATGCATGATTCACGACCCGTGCGCAGGGCTTCGACTCGACCCTGTTTGGATGCCTGTCTAAAACCCGCCACATCGCCAGACTTATCTCGAACCGAGTCCCTTGATGTCTATGGCCTCCCCAAAAACTATGGTCAGTGGCCAGCGATGTCGAATCGTTCGTTTCCTACGCTAACCTCACCCATCGTCATTTCCGTAACGAATCGCAGAATGTATACCTGATACTATGTGGATGACAAGCCCTTATAGTTGGCTCTGTCAACCATCGCTATAGACCAATCAGACATGGACGATTTGAGGGAGAGTCAGACGAACACGGCGATCAGAAAAATGGTACGTCTGTCTATACCGCGCACGTCATCCGTCGGCCTCTCGAGCGTCTAATGTCTAATCTTGCCAAGCATTGTTTGCGTAAATACCACTGTGAATTGCTCCTTGGACCTATAAAGCCTGACGTATCCCAGTCAGAGGCTGTAGAACTAATCCCTTGTTAGACGATAGAACACGGCATCTCTCGTGGCTGGACGTCTTTGATATAGCGATTCGAAGCATGACCGTCGAAGCACTTGCTCCTCGAGACGTGGAGACGACACTCGACTACTATCAGCCGAAGGACACTGAACCCCCATACTGTTACGTCCGGGAGCCGCCCGCGGGCGTTCGAAAAATGTCACCCTGGAGTCCTATCCTGCCGTCATCCACTATGCGAGAGGCAAGCAGGACGCGCTTTACCTTGACGTCAGCGGATTCCAGTGGGGAACGTACCCCGACGTGGAGAAGGAGTTGTCCATGCTGATGAAACGCCCGCCGCTGCGGAGCATCGTGTCAGGTACCGTCTTCCCGACGGCGGCGAGACACTATTGGAAGGGCTAAATCATCAACGTTTGGAGGTCAGTTCCATGTTCTCCCCCTGTCAAACATGCACTGATCTCGCCCGCATTTAAGCCCATCGCCAACCCACTGACCCACAATCCCCTTGGGCGTTGCTGACTTCCGCTCCGTCGACGAAGTTGACGCAAATTTAGTCCCGACGCGCTTGATTTACCCCCATCGCGAAGGCGGGACATACAGCGTCAAGTCGTATCGATCGTTTGCCTAACGTACTGCTTGACACATTGACACGGATGATCGATCGTCAATGCCGACGACTCTCGATCTTTGTCTAGATCTGCATCGAGGCGTGCATCACCGCTCGCTGCCTTTTCCTTGAGGTAGGATAAAAAGGCAAGACACGCTGGCGAGGTACAGCCACGTGCATTCTTGGCTCCAAGTCGGGGTCGTGTATCAGTCGTGTGCTTTTAGTGTTGTTCGTGTTACCCATGTTAGTTCGCACCGGGTCCATTTTGTAATGTTCAAAGCCGATAGTTATCGGTTAGCTCATTCCTACATAATACCATGCGGGCCCAAGTTGCCTCACAGAAAGTACCAACGATTCCATAGAGTTCCTCGATGGGAACGATAAGCAAGTTCGGGATCCCCGTTACATGTGCGAGAACAACGTCATGGATTTCCTAGCCACTCCTGTACTAGTTACCAGAAGGTTATCCTAGAACCCCGACACGAAATGGTAGTCAGAAAGCCGGCAGGTTCGAAAGAGAAATGGAAAAGGGACGAACAGCACAGGCAGAACCCAGGGCTGCGTTCCCGATCCATCCAGGTTCCCAGTATATGATTCCCAACGCCTTGTCATCGTAGTCGAGGTTCACGTCATTGAGAACGCCACGAATGTCTTTTGTCCATATGATCTGACCCTTGACGTCGGCAGGAATGGTGGGTTTGCTGAGTGGTGTTGCCGTCGTGTCACACACGGCGGGCCAATCGGTTTCAACGATCATGATTTCCTGCAAATATTCATGAGATCAAGTTATTTATCGAGACATCGTTATGCCACCAACCTTGTCGTACGTAGACACGACGTAACCCATCGAGCAATCCAGATTCGAGAGTGTAGCGTTCGTTCCGTAAAACGGATAGAACGAGAAGCCCATCACATCGACGTCTGACAGTGTTAGGCAACCACCTGGGCCCTCTTCGGTCTCGCCGGGGTTGAAAATCCCGGTATAAAAGTAGGAGATATCAGTTAGATCCCATCCGTTAGCCAAGTGGATGACGGTTTTCGTGCACGGCGAAGCTGTGCGGACTGCAAGTGCACCGGCGTGGAGAAGTTGGGATGCCCCGGTGAAACCGTTGACAGAAATTTGTCCTGTTGGCCAGAGAAGGCCATCGTTGATTTCGTTCCCGATCTGCGTTCAAGCATCCAGGTTGTTAATAACAGCTCAAGCACGAACTTGAACTTGGTTATGGTATCTAAACAAAAGGAAACAATCAAACCTGGATAAATTGAATGGGAGTTCCTTGGGCATTGAATGCCTCCACGAGCCCGTAAGTGTAACTAGGAAAAATTTGCGCATCAGCTATGACCGTGCTGTACTATAAGGGAAAGATTACAGACGTACTTGTAAACTTGAGATGCCAGTCCTTCAAGATCGGTCGGCCAACCGGCAGGGATGGCCTGGTGTCCACCGTCGGCCCCTGTATTGAACGCGGTCAGTTCATTGCATGCTCCCGTTCATCTGAGAAATGTTACATGTATCATCATAGTGAAGATCAATCAAAAGGTCCATGCCAACAGCTTGGGCTCTTTTAGCGAGCTCAAGGCCATAAGTCAAGTCGTATGTTCCGGCAGTCCAAATACGGATCCGAGCAAGGTTGACTCCATAGTCATAAAGAATCTGCTCAAACAGCTGAGATGCAGCATTTGACGATGTAGTGTATTGGATGTCGGTGGTCGACTCGAGTAGAAGCAAGGACGAAAAGTCAGCACCATGGTATGGAAGGGCAGAAACGAGACTGAGCCCCAAGGCTATGAAGGAAATCCAGAAGCAGCACATACTGCGGAGTTCGCGACGGTGCGTGTCTTCATCATTTGTGGTCTCTTTTCAAATACGCATCAAGCATGTATGCGCTTCCCGCGAGGCCCAAGGAACGAGAATGAAACACCCGCGGATGTGAGCTCGCGTGACTGCTAGTAAGTTGCAGCAGGGGTAAAACGATCTCCTGGTCTGCCCACGGCACTTCCTGGCACGATTCGGACCCTTTATGCGCGGTTTTCTCGTCGGATTTCTCGTTTGTTCCGGCTCCAAGGGTGCCTATCCTTTGGCGTCGCCAATTGCTGCGATGCTGCCAGACGTCGATACAGATTTAGCCCCGACACGCTTTGTTTACCCTCGCGGCCTCGCCGTGAAGGTGTGGCTTATGATGTCGAGTGCAACCCGGACACAAGTAGGGTTACTTGTCCGATCAGACGCCTAGCAGACGAGGCAACGCGCATAAAGTGTTTCGCAGATCGGGACGCGAACAAGAATGTTGACACCTTGGTTGAGACGGCATTCGACGTTTCAGGGGGGAACGAGGCATAATATTACGTAATAGTGCCTGACAAGATATTCCCACGACCAGCGCTGTCGAGCTTGTCTGCTTGTCTTCCAGTGCAACAACGAACTGTTAAGAGATGATGACCCAGATCAGTCCTCCGGGATCAGGAAGCTGCTATGATTAAGCTTGTTGAACTTCACTGTGATCAAAAGTGCGTGCATTTCCCCTCTTTGTTGCATGACATGAACTTGACCATGTGCAGGAATACCAAGTGCCTGGCAGAGGTCATCATACTCTCAAGATCATTATTGTCGTCAAAACCGTCGAGCTCAGTAAGTCATATTTATTTTCGTGCAGTGCGGCAGTATATTGCAGTTCCTAACGAGAGTCTAGTTCAAACGTTGCTTAATTACTTCAATGACATCCCCAATAGTCATCAAGTCCAAATCGACATTCTCTTGGACAACATTGACTGGTCGAAACGTGAAAAGCGCATATTCCTCAACATGGTCTAGAAATTCGCCTCGTTGCTCTGTGAGCGCACTGGAATATCAAGTCATCCAGATGTGTTGCTCACCTCACGTTTGTAGACAACTAGAAGCCCTACAATTTAAGGCCGCTCTGACGCGAATTGACGCGCTCTTGACGATAAGATGATCTCACCGAGGTCTATCTCCTCGACAGTTGAGTTTATCGAGGGATAGGTAACTTTAACAAGGAAAAGGTATGCTCGTTCTCTCCTTATCTGTAGTACATTTACCAAAAAGGAATTGTCTACAAGGCTGCACTCGCTTCCGCCAGAACCGTGGCAAACTCGATATAATCTCCACCTCACCTCCAAGCCGCTCTCGACCTCCAGTCTGGGGTTCTACACGCGGAGAACAAGGATTATAGCACGGCATATTTATGCTTTTTTGAGATGTTTGAGAACACGATCGCTCAGGAAAATCCATCCACGCTGACAGCGCTCAAGTACATGCTTCTGTGCGAAGTCATGCCCAACTTGGTCAGTTCATCCACCATGGATCTTCCACTGCTATTCACCGTCGAATGATCTAGCCCGAGGACGTCACGTCACTTCTGTCCATTAAGCTCGTGACCAAGTATGTTCAGTTGCGAGAAATCAAATGCATGCGCACGATCGCGGTCGTTCACCAAAATCGTAACCTGGCCGAGTTTGAGAAATTTTTGCGTGATTATAACGACGGTCAGTTTGTCATCTGCTCCATACCATCGAAAACTAAATGTCCTCTCTAGAGCTCTCGTCGGACCAGACGATTCGTTCTCACCCTGCCGCACTATATGATACCCTGCTGCAGCAAGAGCTACTTCATATCCTCGAACCCTACTCTGTTGTCGAAATTGACTACGTAGCGAAGCAGGTCGGCCAACGCCGGCAGGCGATCGAAGGAAAGGGAGGAATAGAGTCCGAGGTGTTCCTTCCTGGTTGACGCCTTCAATAGGCTATCACAAATGATCTTGTACAAGGTCTTTCAACGGGCGATCAAGGAAGGGGTGCCTTCTTGTGTACGACGAACCTGAAGTCGATGTATGTTTTTCCACGCACAATCGACCACTTGGTGCTCATGTCATGACTGCTTTCCGCTTTAGAACACGTATAGCGCCGCTATCGATACTCTCGAGCAAGTCGGTAAGGTGGTGGATTCGCTGTATGCAAAGGTATGTCGTGCACCTATATAAATTTTCCAGTCTAATAATGCTACGAACACTAGACGGTGAAAATCGCGTGAAAGCCCTTGTAACACATATAATACCGCGAACTGAGTTGAATCGAATTGAGGTAGTATGTTCGATCCGATATGGATATTCAAAGTGTAACAGAGCTTTGTAAGTCGAGCTGCCAGCTGGCTTGAACCTGTTTCTCCAATCACACTGCCCACCTCTTTTTGTTGACAGCTTTCTGAAACCAAGGTGTACTCAAGACCCTCGGGAGAGTACGGCATGCCTGGTGTGTAAGTGTATAGAAGCTGCTTGAAGTTGGAAATTTTTGATCGGATCAAACGATAGACTTGCGAGCTGTATGCCAGGTTGATACCATCAGGGACTTTAACGGTCTAGAACTTCCAAATGATCTCCGGTACTGTGAAAATCGTAAGTACCGGAGAGAGGACAAGGGGACAGGGTTGTGTGAGCTTGGAGGGAAGAAATGTGTAGGTCTAGACGAGGCACTTTTGGCTAGAGATGCCAGTGGTTGCTGCAACGGAGGTCAACGCGAATCGTGAGGACGTGGAATGAGGCGGCGCGCTTGAGGCAGATTGGAATGGGTGGGACTCGAATGCGGAAGCGTCGAGCGTGCCAGAGCATGAGCAACTAGTGGGGGAAGCGTTCAGGAGTCAAACGAGAACGAGAAGGTGGCCGTGGACAAGTCAGACGAGGACGAGTGTCTGCGGTCGTTGGACGGACAGGGATTCGTGTAAATGATATCGAAGGGTGCGCTGAACAGAAGTCCTGGTGTTTGTGCTAGTGGTCGGATGCATGAAGGAGTCCGTGAAGGTCTGCGTTGTCTTCTTCCGAGTCGGTCACGTTGACTCAACTGGTCCGTGGAAGAAATTCACCTATATTACGAACAACCGCTTCGAAGGTATGATGTTAGAATGGTCACGAGTGAGCTATGCTAAACGCCAACCATCCTTGACCACACCAGACTCGGACTCAGGTCGAGGAGTGACTACCCCGACGACGACGACGACGACGACCCATACTACACCCCCACTTACACGCGACCCCCACCACAGCAGGCCCCTGGCTCGTCCAGGCACCGTGCCAATCCTCTTCCCCAGGATCCCGGTCCCTTCCACTGTTACCACCGACATCGTGATAATTGGGATGGATGGACAAGTCCTGACGCCACATCCCACCTTTCACGACGCCAGTCCTCTACAACGATGCATGGCACGTCAGATTATGGGATATGCCCACGCAGGCGTCACGGACGCAGCAGCTCCCCAAGCAGGATCACTCAAAGTATGTCTTTGCCCCGACACCACGCTACCCTACTTCCAACAGCCCTGCCCATCCTGCAACTCAGCCTCACTGAAAGCGAGACCTTGGCACGTCAGTGTCTCAGACCACCTTTGAAACCAAAGTCTTCACCACCCTTCCAACTCATCTTCTCCGCGTCACGGACACGGCACTCGTCAAGTGGAACTATGGGGGACATCCAAGCCACGGATCGGCTCCCTCTCGGACTCGTACCTCGCAGAACTGTAGCTCGAACAAGATGAAGAGGCCAGAAAGTTGAATGTTTCGGTGATAGACCCGGAAGTCCTCGCTCCTTTTGTAAATCTTCCTGCCCAATCAGAGGCTCCATGCCAGCAGACGGTCTATTCCGAGTGGACCAGGATATCAGAAACTCAATTTTTTTGAGAAAGCCCGAACTGATTACGGTTGCGAGTACGTCTGGACAAACACATTACATCAATGAGGAGAAGAGCTCGGAGCTCGAAGAGGCCATCCTATCTGGGGGTGTCTGATACTCGGAGGTGAGTATATGCATTCTTCACCTTGGAAATTTGTCGATGCTGGGGGATTTCATGTCAGAGCCATGGTTCGCTGGGTGTTAGACTTTACAGGAGCTTCTCCTTCCACGCAAGATTTATTTCTATTATGGGAAGGGCTGATTCCGATCTGTCCTGTAGTCCTGGAAAGTCAGAAAGAAGAATGCACCGGAACGGACAACTGCGATATGATCAGCACGTCAATGACAAGGACAATAAGGCGATCGTTGCCGCCATTGCCAAAGTGACAGGTATCCGTGAAGCCAGCATATGAAACCTTGTACGGAGTTGCACCAGTGCCCAAAAAGATGGGATGGGCATTGCAGCGCGCCACGTCTTGCATTCAAGATATGGCGTACTACCTTCTCGGGCTCTCTGACATCATCATACCGACCGCGTACGGCGAGGGCGCGCACGTGTTTTACAAGTTCATGATCGCGATCGCGGAGCAATGTACCAAATCAGACTTTTTCGCATGGGTAGGCAAACCCTTGCAATGATCCCTTGCCTTTTGTTCCTCTCCACGATGTTATGGCCCCCAAGCCTCCCAAGGCGAACTCACCACGCCACGAAGCGCGCTTGGAGACTCCACGTACGAGCTCACGAAGCTTGGCCTCCGAACCCGACTCGTCCTCGTCCTCGTCCCTGTCTACTGTGAACCCCTTGAACTGTGCGCTTTATGCTCACACCTGCGCTACGATGGCTCAGGAGCCCATCCAGATGCACTACATCTCTCTTTCCACCGCCGCCATGGTCTAATAGGAACACTGGCCGTCATGGGCGTACAACCATGAGCATGAGCGTGACCCACGTGAGCGTTACAGTGATATCCTGGTTGGACAAGGGCTGAAGTAGGAGCAAAAGTATATGCTCGGTGCCGTCGACTGTGACGTGCGGCCTGGCTCGCATGGGTGCTATGCGGCGCTACATGGAGGACGTGTGCATTTCTGGCTAATGCTCAAATAGGAGCAGCGGGGGAGTGGTTCAAGTTGGGTGTGCGTGGCAAG
>QGOI01008711.1:0-14560 GCA_003313885.1 Boletus sp. MG55 | reverse complement strand
TCTTATGAAATTATCATGGGTATCGGATCACTGACCTCAAAAGGTGTACGTATAACATGGCCACCTCATAGACCCCAAGAGGCCGTCGCAGCGGCAGTCCTTGCTCGTCGGGATCATCTGCCTCAACCGACTCCCAACGACCCGCAAAGCGCAATCGCCACAAGTCGAGGTCTCGTTCTCGTTCATATGAACGAAGCTGGACTCGCCACCGGTCACGATCGCACTCGCGTAGCCGTGACAGGGAACGGCGCAAGTCGAGACACAAGGAAAAGGACCGTGATAGGAAAAAGTGCCAGAAGGACAAAGAAAGGAAGAAGGAGAAGGAGGAGAAACGTAGCGTTTTGACAGGGAAAAAGGTGCCCCGTTTTCATGACTAGTGCATTTGACCGACATGATTAAATCTCTTACCAGATCAAACTGAAGGTCCACAAGGATCCGAGGGACTTGGAGATGGATGCGAACAGAGAGGACCTTCTGCAGTTCCTGAATTCTACATTTCAGTAACCTTCAATTACTTGTATCTGGCAGATATCGCTGGTTTTTGCTCATCACCTGTCTATCCTTTTACACGAGCCTGGCCCTTTCTATCCTTGCTGCCCACTGACTATTTTTACGTTTCAGAGCCATTTCATCTGATGTGCGTCTTGTCTTCGATCACCAAGCAGCCTTTGTTCCATCTAAAGTACAATCCATCTCTTGAAGGCATGTTCAACCCTACAACTTCTAGGCATCCCCTTTCAGCATTATCCAGCTGATCGGAACCTGGAGGACCTTCCTCTCAACTTCAGTTGAGCTATATGTTGGTGCCTTCCAGAATTCCTTGAAGCGCATTCCCTTTTAGCTTAGCTACCGTGGCTATAAGTACCAGTAGGAGTGTTTGCTCACATTCCATTATCCAAGCGTTCTACGGCTACTTCAGTCTTTGATCCAATATGACCAGCGGTTCCACGGCGCTATACGGACGATGGGACTTCGCCCATAACCTCTTAACCTCTGGCACCATTATCTTAACTGTATGTTACCCTAATCCCTTCACTGAACGCTGTTAAAATCGCAATCACCGCAGAATATCGTGTAAGACGACGTGCTGGTCGATCCTATCACGCTCGTCATCTACCACATTGAGGAACGCCTCGACGACGAAGGGCGCTGCGTTATCGTAGACACGAAAGCCCAGAAGGATGTCCTGGCTTCGCCCTACAGCGCGCGAGACTCTGTACAGGAGTACGGTGGTGCTCCTGCGATTGTTTACGGTGGCATTATCTACTTCTCCAACGACTCTGGAGATGCTTCCAACCCTGATAACGGCACCTATGTCATCAACCTCAAGGATGAACCTGGCGTTGTTCGACGGGTTACTCCTGGTAATATCTTTCGTGCCACCCATTTGATTAGCACTGCTGTCGATAGTCAATCCCAGCTGGTGATTTCCCAACATTTCGGCGCACTCTGATGAAACGCACTCATTGCTTACGACACGTGAGGATCATACCATCGATACACCCCAAACCGTCGTCGATACGCTCTGCATCGTGTACACGGGCACAGGCTCTGTGACTGTTCTTATTGACGGTGCGGACTTCTACGCTGCTCCGGTGCTCAATCTCTCTGGCAACAAGATTAGGTGGCAGGAATGGTATCTGCTTGATATGCCATTCGAAAGAGCCTTGATCTACGTTGCTGGCGTTGCCCTCGACAACGGCACGATTGTTATCTCAAACCGTGTGCATGTCGCTGATATGAGGTTGAAGATATCCACAGGCTATCCCAGCTGGATTACGAACGCTACGCTGGTGCATACGTCCAAAGAGGTCAACCAATTCCAGAATCCTTTCATATACAGTACAGAGATAGGGCAGACAACACCCGTCTTGAAGACTGCAATGGCACAGGGCCTTACGGAATCGGCGTGGACACTCGAACTGTATCCCTATGCCATCCTGGACGGTGGAAAATACGGTGCGTTCACCGCATTCGGGAATGGGAGGAATATCGTCTACATCGTCGACCTCGCCGGCCCTCTGATCTTGTTTCAATCGAAACCTCTTGACCTCACGGTCGTACAACATCTTCGTCCTGTGTGCGCGACTAGCTTTGCCTTCACGGGAGCAAAAGTGCGGAACAGGGAGACGCCATCCTGTAACAATTTCGAGCTCGTCTGATTCTGCTAATAAGCGCCTCGCTGACCAATGGGGTGTTTACGATGTAGACTGCAAGATAGCGCCTTCGATCCTAGCTGTTGCACCCTACTCCTACATGGATGAGAAACGTGTCGCGATGCGGAATGGCTCCAGGCGGGTACACCACGCTCGCCTCGCCGACGATCGCCCCGGATACCAAGTACTTTCAAGCTGCCTCCTCTGCATACGGAGACATCTCTGATTTCACTCTCCTCGCTCAGGACACAGAAAAGTTCGAGCTACAGTACATGTACAAGCTCTTCGGCGGTTCATCGGAGGAGATGGACATAGCGCGGAGCCCGATAGATAACGTGTCTGATCCAGAGACGGGGGAGCCGAATATCAGTGTGCCTTGCTAGTACGTTGAACACTGATATGGAATACAAAGAACGGGACTGACATCAATGTCGTACTGCTTTATTTCGTGCGTAGATGCGAGGGGAAGAGGACGCTGTCGTTCCACCCGCCCAGGCACACGACTCGTTCCTGGACAGAATCCAAGTTTTACCCTGGCGAGGGTCATTACTGGTACCTCGCGTCCATGGTCAAGGATGCGCTCGAGCGCGAGCACCCGATGGGCGATTGTGATAAAGACCGGATCTTGAGTGACTAATCCTAGCTTGATCACGATTCACACGAAACAGAATTGGGAGTCAGGGGTCCGCTCACCCAACGAACGTGTCTTGATGATCTTACATACTTAGTACCCCACAGAACGACAGCTTCTGATTCGATTCCTCCGAAGTTTACAGCGCTGTTCGCTTCCCGAAGGGGAATTCTTCTCCCACTGAAACTCCCCAAGCTTGGCAGGTCTGGCAGAGGATTTTGGGACTCACAAGAGCGCCGCAACCGATGGTTTGGCCACTTGTCTCCAATTTGGCTGCGCTTGATGTCCGCTGCCAGGGCGCAAACCAAAGGTACGCATTGTACGACAAGTCAACGAACTTGACGCCCGAGGGACGCATGCGAACAGACTCTCAGTAAGGAAGCGATCCCGCTTTCAGCTTTGGTTTGCGCTCAAGCTTTAGAGAGGACTTCCAAATCTGCCAGACTACCACAAAGACGGTGTGCAACATTATCGCATGACGACTCTATTACAGGGACTCGGCCGTTTGACACCTGTGATTGGAAGACGCCTAGCAAAATAGGAGAATACGATATTGTTGCGTCGTTCCTGCGCTGAACCCAAGTCACAGGTGGGCATGGTGGGTGCCCGCCGCACTTCTCTGCAATGCTGATTCGGATTTCGTTTAATTTCTGAACTACACACGGGCAAGTTCCTCGTGCATCGTATGGTTAAGACACTAATGTATCGCAATCCGACGTCCTCCGCGTGGGAACCGAAAGCTCTAAGACTCCAGAGGGTCCTCCGTACCTACTGTCACTCGGGTTGATCACTTTACGTTTCCGGTTACGGATGTAAACATCATGAATTAGATCCAGTGCGTGATGCCGCCACTGTCTGCGACTTGTATCTGCAATTTTAAGTCCCCCAGGTACAGCATGCTTGATCCAAGCCGAGTTTACACGGCTGTAAGTCTTCATCTCTATAATCCAGCACGGTTGTCAGGATTATCCACGAGACGGCTTTTATTTGCGTGTGCCGAGTTTCGTGTCGCCGGCTAAAGGTCTGTGTCAATATCTCGTTTGGAACCTACTTTACCTCTCTTCTGGTCCGTTTGTGGATGGGTGAAAATGGGTTAGGGTCTAGGCCTCGAGAGCGCCGGGAGGGCTTGGGTATCTCAAAGGGCACAAATGAGTCCGCCAATAGTGTGTTCTCGTGACAAACTTGTACTTGCGGGGACTGAGCGCGGCGGAAACTGCATTTGTTCCATCCCATGATCTTTCTATAGAAGCGTCCTCTCTCGTCACATCAAACTTACCTTTCAGACGTGTTGTATGCCCAGATGCTGACGAACTTAATATCTAAATTTCCCATTACATACACAATCCTCGACAATTTACAGTTGATCTTATCGTAACTGAGGGTCGTGCCGAATTTTCCCTCGGCTGCGATAAAACGAGTTGTGCCGTCTGAGACCATGCGATGGATTTGACCAGGTTCAGAGAGGACCTTCTGAAATTCCTGATCTCTGCACACTAGGGTGACTAACCATCATTTCGATCGGCGATACACAGCGCTGGTTTCCGGATATGGAACCGAACAAGCAGTCTCAGAGGCTCCATACCCGCTGTCACTGATCATTTTACATGTCAGATCAATGAATCGAACATCTTACGCGATACCAGTGGCGGTCTTCCATTATCTGGAAGCCGTGATGGTTTCTTATCAAAGTCAGGTGCTACATAAACCCCACCGGCACTGATTTGATGAGTCCAGTTGAACCGGAACACGAGGCATGGGACGTAAAATTACACGTCACGGCGCAGGCCAGAGCCGAAAGCGGGATTTCTCAGACGTTTCGGGCCCTGGAAGCTCGGTGGATTGACAGAATCGGATGCAAGGCCAGTCAAGTGACGGGCCTGTTGATAGGCTTCGATTTCGACCAACGCCTTACTCCGTTAGGGAATGGCCTTCGGACAGACACTAAAGTTGCCACAGATTCACGTCGTACCAGGACTTTTCCTTCAATCCCAGCCGACCCAGCTATAAGTAAGGGTCTCTGAACATGCGTCCCTCAACCAACTCCTTACAACTACTCTCAGTTCTGAACCCAATATGAGCAATAAAACGCCTGCGCCATACGGAACATGGGAATCGGACATCACCCCTGAGACCGTCCTTTCTGCTGTATGTTGGCTCAATTTCCACCTTCATCTTTGCTCTTGGAGCTTACGATCACAACAGAATATCGTGTTTGACGACGTACTGGTTGATCCAATTCCAAAGCCACCAGTCATCTATCACCTGGAGGAACGCCCCAAGGATAAGGGTCGTTGTGTCGTCGTCAATACGACCACTAAGGCGGATGTTCTGCCGTCTCCGTACAGCGCGCGAACCTCTGTGCAAGCGTACGGGGGTGCCCCCGCAATTGTTCACGATGACGTCATCTACTTCTCCAACGGTACCGCGGAAGTTGCCGATCGTGAAAATAGAATCTACGCCCTAAACCTAAAGGGCGGTTCTGCTGAGCCCAAACCAATCACTCCTGGTAATATTCTCCCCTCGGCCCATTCTTTGCTTGTTTAACACTTGTCGATAGAGAATAAACTGTGGCGCTATGCAAACTTTGTAGTTCACCCCCAGTACCCCAACTTGTTAGTCACAATACGGGAGGACCACACCGACGACCCCGATGGAAAAAATCCGGGAGGGGTCGTCAATACGCTCTGTGTCGTCGATACAAACAAGCCCGACTCGGATCCCGTGATTATCGTCGAGGGTGCGGGCTTTTACGCCAGTCCAGTGTTTAATTCGTCCGGACAGAATATTGCTTGGCAACAATGGGATCTACCCGATATGCCATGGCAAGGGGGCTTAATCTACGTTGCCGATGTTGTCGCCGATCCCGGAGGTCTTGAGGTCTCAAAGTCTCACGTGTTAGTTGCAGGTGAAAAAGGAACGAAATCTGCGACATTCCCTCGCTGGATCACAGATACTACACTGCTTTATATCACGGACGGGGTCAACAGATTCCAGAACCCGTTCATATTCAACACGGAGTCAACGCAGTCGACGCCCGTCTTGAAAGATCTGCTGACCCAGGATTTTTCCGAACCAGCATGGTACCTTGGACAAGACCCCTACGCTATCCTGGACGGCGGAAAGTACGCTGCATTCACTGCGTTCGAGAAGGGTAGAAATATTCTTTACGTTATCGACCTCACCCAGCCCTCTAAACCTGTTCCAATCGAGAATTTTGACTTCACGGTCGCACAGCATGTTCGTCCCGTGAACTCCAAGAGCTTTGTATTTACTGGGATCGAAAGCTCGGAACCGGGAGGCGTCATCTTGGGCACAGTTTCGGGCTCGCCCGGTTCGTACAAAGTGGAATTCGAGGTGCTCAAGCCCAGCGGAGTGGTGTCTGAGGATTTGAAACCTTTCATCTCTCCACCCGATCCAAGGAATCTGAAAGATGACAAGAACCCGCTTTACGTCGTTCTCTACAAACCCAGTAACCCAAACTATTCTGGTATGCCCGGGGAAAAGCTACCTTGTATTGTTGGCGTTCATGGTGGCCCTACTGGGCTGGAGCCTCAGGCTCTGAACTGGATCAAGATGTTCTATACCAGCCGTGGTTTCGCTTGGTAAGTAGTTTCGATACGATACGTCCCTGAGCATGCGGTCTGACGACGTGTTCATAGGTTGGATGTCAATTATCGTGGATCCTCTGGATATGGCCGAGATTATATGTAAGGATGCCACGCAAATTTTGCGTGTATTGGTCGGGCTGACCTCCGCTAGTAACCTTCTGAACCGCAACTGGGGGATTTATGATGTCGAAGACTGCAAGGAAGCGGCCACGATTCTGGCTAAGGAATTGGAGATTGACGGGAATCGTGTGGCGATCCGGGGGGGCTCCGCAGGCGGTTACACCACGCTGGCCTCGCTGACGTTTGCTGAAGACCCAAAATACTACAAGACCGCTTGCTCTGCCTATGGCGGTGTCGCTGATCCCACGCTCCTCGCCCAGATCACGGAAAAGTTTGAGATGCAGTACATCAACACACTCTTTGGTTCCCCCCCGGGGCCAGACGGCAAGAACTGGGACTCTAGGAGCCCAATCAAAAATATCATCAACCCGAAGACTAAGCTCCCCAACCTCAGCGTGCCATTACTGGTACGTTACACTTCGCACCCTGTTATATGTAATGAGACTGACGTTTATGCCATGCATTTTTCGTAGATGCTACATGGTCTAGCTGATCCGGTTGTCCCCCCTGAGATAGCTCGCAATTTCCTGAAAGACATCACCGAATTGGTGCCAACCGGGCAGCTCGAATTCGCGTTTTACGCTAACGAGGGTCATCACTGGCACTTAAACACTACGATCCAGGATGCCCTTGAGCGCGAGTTCAGTTGGTATAAGAAGAATCTTTTGTAGCGGAGGGGTCCTTGTATGGTTCGATTTCAGAAGATGTATTGACATGATACGTGATTCAAAGTGTGTTGTACTACTAGTATACGATGCGAAGCTGTACAAATATGATTACGATGTGTTTCTGTGTTCCATAGTCTTCATCCAAAACCAGGGAAGTCCATAGAGGACAAACATATTTGCTTGCCCAGTTCCTTAGGCGGATTCTGAATATTGACAACTTGAAACATGGGTAGTAGGTTCTTCAAGGGCCATAACTTGGCTAGGAACTTAGAACTGTGCTTATTACTGTGCATCACTCTGAGTGAATTCCCGCTCCAAGTGACCTGTACAAGCTTCCTTTCTCCTATCCGTAGATCACATGCACATGTCACAGATATGCGGAACGATGTCGATCGTGATACATTAACATTCCTCTTAGTAGTACGAACTATTATCGCATATCGATCGTTCACATGCTGTCGATAACCTATACAGGGCCTGTGTGTGGAAACTTGTTGCGTCCGAACTTAGAATGCTGTATTATGTACACTGCCGGGGGCTACTAAGTTTGAGTCTGGCTTCCGAGGTCTATCGGGTGCGGGCGACGACGCTTAGTCAGCCGGTGTAGAGCGTAAGGCTAGTGCGGCAGTAGAGAGTAGCCACAAGTTTGAAGGCCCATCACGTTCACTATTAGTAGCGGTCTCACACTCTAGCTTGTCCAGCGGATACGCCATGAGAAATTGGAGACAAGTTGAGGTACATAGCACATACAGCAAGACGCGCTTGACAGCATCTCTACAGCATACAGTCCACGATCCGGCATTCAATCTACTCGCCATGCTGTCTTTGACTTTCTCATAAAAGCTCATAAAGCGTCACCCCACCAATGCCTCCTGCGTGGATCAACAAGCTGTAGGGAAACCTTTTCTCCCTCACAATGATGATCTTGCTGACGGGAGGCTGATCAGGTTTCCAAGACCGCAAGCCACCCTACTCGCCTCTGCAAGTAAATCATCCTTACTATCCTCGACAACATCGATATCGGACGAGCAGTTGAGTTGCTTTAGTTCTCCGATTCGGTCAGCGAATGTGTCATTGACATCCTAAATCTAGATCCATGATGATCGATTCAGAGACAAGGTCGGTCTGCCCTACGCAGTTGTGTGCATTTCTAGCTGATATATCCTTCCGAATAGTATCCGTCTCGAGGCATCAGCATTACCACGCATATTCGCTCTCGTCATTGCCATTGACAGATACAAGAACCCAGCAGACGACTATCTGACCGGGTGCAGAAACGATGGGGAACGATTCATCAACTTTCTGATCGGCGTGCTCGGCGTGCCTTCGACGCAGATAATGTTTCTTGCGGACGAAAAAGCGACTCGAGAAGAGATATTGAAACAATTCGACCAGTTTCTTTTGAAAAATACCGACATCCAGCGGGATGACGCGATCATATTCTTTTTTGCCGGCCATGGTAGCCGAGTTGATGCTCCTCCGGGGTGGGTGACGGATAGCGACAAGATCGAAACCCTCTGCCCCCATGACATCCGAACAATCGGAGACGACGGAAAGGAGGTCTGGGGTATTCCTGATCGCACGATTGATGTGTTGATGCGTCAACTTGCCTTTGAGAAGGGTGACAACATAGTATGTCTGTTTCCTCTTATTTGATTCTATGCTTTTTACACAGGGTGGCTCTTCTAGCTTGCCGTATTCGATTGCTGTCATTCGGGCGGTCTCTCTCGGGCCGAGAAGACTCTGCGCGTCAGGTATATTCCGCCACCCCCTTACCCCCCGCCGGCAGATCTTGATCGAGAAATATGGTCATCCATCCCGGAACCTGGCCCTCGCTCTGCACAGACTGTGATACAAACAGGCTTCCAATATAAAGCTATGGCATCTCACGTCCTCCTTGCTGCATGTCGTCCGGATGAGCTCGCGATGGAGGACCCTACTGCGAAGGACGCCCCAGGTGGCTTGTTCACGACTGCGCTCATAGAGTGCCTGCGCCGTTGCAGTCTCCATGATACTACCTATGCCAAGTTGTTTGAGATGTTGGACCTCAAACAGAAGAATCAGCACCCTCAGTGCGAGGGCACGAATAAGGACCGGTTGCTTTTTAGCGTGAACACTATTCGCAACGGGGAAACCACATTCAAGGTCTCTAAGAAGGGAAACAAACTATGGGTCTCAGCGGGTGGTATCCATGGCGTTGTCGAGGGTACAGAATTTACCGTCACATCGTTTACGCGAACGTTCGTCCTCAAGGCGAAGAAGGTGGGCGCTTTCGAGACCGTACTCGAAGGTAGCCATAACATTACCGACGGGAGAGCCATCGTGTCGCATTGGCGCCACCTCACGTTGAGGGCGTACTCTTCCATTCCACACTCAAGTGCTCACGTTACTGCCGTCTCTGCCGACGAACCTGCAGACATTGCTTTACACCAGGTCGAATCTGGAAAATGGGAGCTCGAACGCTTCGACCCATTGATTTCCGCGTACTCGGACCGCTTCATCCGATTTGATGCAGACGCCAAACGGATAGGGGACATCTTCGATGCAATCGCGAACTTCAATTCTGGCCTGTATCGTTCGGACGGTGCTGCAGGCAGCTTTGGCAGAAAACTGAAGATGCGACTGAACCGCATCGGAATCGTCGGAAATGAATTCGGCCCTGTCGGCGATGATCTCCTGGAGATTCCCCGCTCGTCGCACTCAGGTGTGGACATGAAGGGAGCCATAATCACCGACTTTGACGTCCGGTACAGCTTTACCTTGGAAAACTCTTCCGAGGTCGACCTGTTTCCCTACTTTTTCTATTTCGACCCTTCGGATTACAGCATTCAAGTGCGTTTGTTTTGTTTATTTACATCGAGGAAACAGGCCCGACTTACCTTGTATCCCGGTAACGGGATTTCCCATAGACTTGGTATAAACCACCATCCTCCGCGACGCCTGCGCCTCTCAAGCGGATCAAGGCAGATGGTACACCGTCGTTATTCGCATTCGGGTATGGAGGTTTTGGCACAGACCCTATTGAGTTCTACCTCCCCCCTGGGCGCCAGACCGACACCGGATTCCTCAAGGTATTCTTGACGACGACATACGTCGACATGACCAACGTTGCTCAAGCCCCAATTAGTGAACTTTCAAGTCAATCGCGTGGGCTGATATACACCCTCAAGGGCGCATGGGCCTGCGAGACGTTCGTGTTGACTTGCGGGAACTCATAGGCGCACCTGGCAAGGAACGGTGGAGGGTAGAAATGAGTATGGTAGACGACACGCTTGACCGCTCGATATGGCAACGGTCTCGGTCTTGACTATTCGTTATTCACGCGCGAAGGCGAATATATTCTGAAGCAATGAGTGATACGCACGAGGAGCGAGTCACTCTGGCCCTACCAATAGCAGGTTTCCGCTCTGTTTTGTTGATGGGAAACCTTGATGGATAGATGACCTAGAATCTGAAAAAAGAGTTCGAACGCAAGATAAGTAGCTAAGGCTACAATGGTGTCACTATGGCCAAGATGTAACGGGTGGAGGTAGGTGATGAAGTATAAATATCGTGAGAAATATTGGTCCTGCCACCAAACAAAATTGTGTAACACGTGATCAATCAACCATGCTTGACATACTGCAAGTAGCCATCATATGCCGCGCTTGCATCGCGAAAGAGGGTACCTAGCAGCGCATTTTCAGGCTCTGCGAGGCCGTTATAATCGTCTTCTTCGTCCAGTTCGAGGCAGGATGCCGACTTATCGCACACCTGCTGGGCAACCTTCTTCCTCCATATTTCCCACACGACAGTGTCGTTCGGGAGAAAAGTACGCAATGTTTTTTGAACGGTGATGGGCAAAGGATTAGACACTCCACGAAAAACGAGGAGAGCAACAAAGACGGCCATCGTTGTCCTGGTCCCAAGGAGGAATTTACGAATTCGAGGGTCACCAAGTTTTTGAAAGAGTACGTTGGCTTGTAGCGTCTCTCTTCTGACAGAGGAGATGTGGAAATTGTACACCCAGGACACGCAGAGCGAGATGACGAACATGAGCTGGCCGAAGAGCGTTCCTTGGGGAATGAGGAAGAGTTGGATCAAGAACTCGAGGATGAGGAGGAGTGAGCATATGCCGATGGCGTGTTGCGAGAATCTACCGCTGAGCTCCAATCCAAACTTTCCTTTCGTGATAGCATTGACGGCGTTTTCTGCGCCTTTGACCACCACTACGATATCCTCCCAAACCACTGGAACAAGTATTCCATTTCCCGCTGGTGAACCCGGAGCAGGCCTGTTGACGGATTTGAGAGTAAGCTTTCCTGAGCCGATGGCAATGCTAGCGAAGCCGCTAGCGAGAATGCCGACTAGGATGACAGAAAAGCTACACCAGTCGTAGACCAAAGCACACATGACACAGGTTACGATGCTGACGGTAATCGGGATGAGGGCTAGGAAGGCATTGATTTTGGATAGGCGTGGGACGTTGTGGTCGTAGTCGACGTTGCCTAAATCGATGAATGCGACGTGCGCCGGAATCGTTTTCCTTCCTGTAATCTCAGTCTCCTCCATGATCTCCTTGCACCGCTCCATCACCAGATAACCCAAATGACCTGTCTGCATTTCCGTTCCGGACAGAGCAGCGGTGTACCTTGGCCCGGCTTCACCATCGAAGGCAAATAGAGCGGCTGGTGATTTGGTTGTGTGAGGGAATACACGTTTCCAGAAATGGGATTGCGCAAGGTGGCCAAAATGTCTTGCGACCTGAAGACTGCCCGGGGAGTTGTACCATCCAAGCCAGCGTCTGCCCTGGTAAAGTGGAATCAGAGCCACGGTCGAGATGGCTTCCTCACCACCAAAGATACCAGCGACTCCCCATGCGTTGAGGGTGAACTTGACGTCTGCGAGAGGTGAACGGAGTGGGGCCATCAATTGCAAGTAGTGGGTTGCACCCATCACCCATCCGCCATCCCATATGTATTGAAACTGTGGCAGAACATGCTGCACGCTCCAAGCATGCTCGTCGGCGCCCGGCATGCCATAGAGGCGGTCCGCTCAAGCCAGCGCAGACATCATTCGAGGGCACGTTTTCAGGGTTTGCCAATGAGAAAACAAGTAAATTCCCAGGACAGAGATATTTGAGGACTGGTCAGCCAATTTTGCATTCCATGACTTGCTGACGAAAATGAATTGTGAGTAGGTAGCACTCTGCCAGTGGTCGCATGATGGTACTATGGCAGTTGTGGTGCTGATTACGTACCAGCAGACTCCGAGGCGACAAAAACCGTAATAGCGGCTCGGACATGCCGCAACGCAGCTTTCGTTTCATCCCATCCTAACTTCTTGCACTGGTGCGCGCTGATGCTCGGACGCATGCGGAGTCCCTTCGCTTGCTTTTCAGCCCCATCCGTCCTGCAAGTCGAGGATGTGCACAGCGTCCATCGCTTCGGTTGGACTCACGCAACCAGACTGGCTACTACTACGACAAGGCAGTCATTCTACTCTCGGAAATTATAATTAAATGTAAATGCTAATTGAAATGTGCAGAAATTCTGCTTTCTTCTCCAAGCCGATTGCCCCGTCCTTAGGAACCCGGAAAGACAGCGGCAATAAATAGACCACAGCATACATGTGACCAGTGCACTGATTCAGAAGATCAACCTCATGCCTTTGCCAAGGGCCTGGGCGTCGCGTGTTGTTCTGGAAGCTTGATGTCCGAAGTATGTGGCGAAATTTACAGCTGAGCGATTCGAGTTCTTATTTGATTATGACCCGCCAGCCTGGTCCGAATCGGACGACATGTCCTGAGGCTGATCTTGACGCAATTCCCTAGGGCTTTCTGTCATACCGCAGGAATGGGAATATGATCTTGCAACGACGCACGGATCACCTTTCTGCGCACGTGGATCCGATCCTGCGGAATCGGATGAACAAGCGAGTGCACAGCCAACTCCAAGATCTCGACGACATTCTTATTCACACACGCTTTCTACAGGTAGTTTCGGTCTCTATTGTCATTGAGCCCGAGAAGGAAATGATTGTGAAGAGAACAGCTACAAATATTTCAAGAATTCTAACGAAGGTAGCGAACCCGCTCGCTATACGCGACATCATGATAGAGACTCGGCAGAAGTACCCCGTATGTCTCGAACCATCATTACAACCACAGCATGCTCGGATCTTTCTTCACTTCGATATCCGTCCGGACGAAGAGTAGTTCCATCGTCGTCACTTTCTCCCATTCCGCATAAGGGTCAAAAGGGTCTGAGCGCAGTAGCAGGCACAAATGGTCTTGCCCAGGCGTCAACACCCCCTGCCCCCTGGTGTCGAAACACCAATAGTCAACAACACCAACCGTGCACTTCCCGTATCGTGTGCATTCCATGCGCTTTCCTCCTGTTCCCTCGAATAGCTTCAGAGAAGATGATGGAAGTTCCATAATGAGCAGTTGGAGTTGCAAACCTCGCTTGGTCATGATAAAGTGCCTGTCGCCTCGCCACGCTCGCTGGGTGAGTCCGCTGTCCCTAGATCCGCTGCTTTCCGTCGCAGCGCGAGCTTCGCCGAGCGCCCTGTAACAACGAGGTGATTCTGGGAGGGCGGCACTGTCAGCGGATGAACGCCCTGCCCATGCCATGATCTCCCACTCTCCACATCTGTTGATGATTGCCTCCATCAACCTGTAGAAGGCGCGTTGCCCCTCCCCGTATGCGATCGTCAGGCTGATATCAAAGACTCCGATGAGACAGTACGCGATGTCCTCCACCCTAGTTGTTGTCCGTTTCGATGCCCACATCATCTTTTCGTGAACGTCGCGGGTTCCAGGACGGAAAAAGCGCAGGTCGTGGTGAGGGATGCCCGTTGCTCGTGATAGTGCGTCCAGCATTCGAGCATCTTGCTTATCGTTGACGCTGTTGGTAAGAGGCACCCAACCTTTACCATAGAACTTCATCGTCCGAGGAGCCAGCAACTCCTGCAAGGTCCACCCGCGTGTGAACCAGATGTCCTCCCCAAGGTCGTCAATCGACGTTGCCTCAGCCAAGTATGCGATGCACACGTGGGCGTCACGATACCACTTGAACATGGAACGGATTGCCTCTTCAAGCTCGGTACTGCTATCTTTGTTGATGCAACACGTATCCGACCAGGCGAGACAGCAACCATATTCCGCAGCTTTTTCGCAGAAATTCACCAGCTTGCTATATCCTGCAGGTCGGAACGACATCAAGATATCGCGGAAAGTTGGTTCGCCTCGTTCGAGCCATCGGTGGGAGAACGTGGCGTACTTGAGCTTTCCTTTCACAAGGGCCTTAACTGCTTCCTCTCTTGTAGGTACCGAACGACCAGCGGCCTCATGGACAACCTTGGCTATGTCGTCTTCTGTGACCGCCATCATGTCGC
>QGOI01008708.1:0-10703 GCA_003313885.1 Boletus sp. MG55 | reverse complement strand
TTCCCACAATTCAGAGAACGAACCTACTTTCATCGAGGACGCGTTCAAAGACAAACGCATCGAGGTCGTAAGGAAATGCAAGCATGTTCGAGCTGGACGGGTCCATCGTACGTGCTGAAGTTGATGCGTTGATGACATGATGGGGTTTCCCTCGGTGTTTGTGATGACAAGCCTCGACTTGATGCCAGTCCAGTATGTCCAGCGCTGACACAAACGTCCATGCATCAAATACGTGAACCTCACGCTGGCAATACCATTAGACGGTTGGTCGCTTGATTCTAGGCTTCTTCTCCAAATATCTGGTCGGTTCCTGCCAGCGGTGAATTGCCTGCTTGTATCGCCCTAGTATCAACCAAGAGTTTATTGCCGTCGTCGACGCATCAACAAATTGGGACTGTTATCCAGCACGCGAAAGACGTTTGGTCCATGGCGCTCTCCCTGAACAATGACTGCATTTGCGACTGGCGGAACGAACGGGAAGATCGCACTCAGGAATCTTCGTGATATACACCCCCCGAGGAGAAGAAATGCTCTTGATCAATGGTACGACCTCACTCTTTTCCACGATGTCCATGAGGAACGAGAAGAATACAATCGCTGCTGGACCGCGACCTGACTTGCTGAAGCAGCTTCGCCAGATGCTTACCTGGGTTGACTCAGCGGGCGCCAACGGTATGTGTACATAGTACTGGAGGTCGACACCATATGACCACATCGAAACAAATGCAGTATTATAGCTACAGATTCCTGAAGGGAATGGTAGAGATGAGTGACACAATGCCGTAGCGCACGGTATAATATCATGAGGTAGTTACACTTTGACAACTATATGATCGAGCAGTGAGAAACACAACAACGAAAGGACGAGACAGCAAAGTGACAACGACGTAGGCGACACGAATGCAAGCGATAGAAGCGTGTACTCCCCATATCACAATATCTCCACCACCTCAGTACGGACATCCTTGGCAAAGTCGATCCGGCGGTCGAGTCCTGGCACAACAATTTCGTGCTCGGCCGCAACTCTCTTGAACTCTTCATTGGGCTGTTGCTGCAGCAACAGCGCGTGGAATGGTTGTTGTAGACGAACGACGAGCCGCAACGCCCGGGTATAACCATCCACTTTGGAGACGGGTACAGCACGCAACGGCGAGCTCGGCGCGGATCCAGCCTCGGTCTCTGCTCCCGAATCAGAGTCGGACTCGTCATCCGATGATCTTTCCCAACCGAGCCCTTCATGTGCCAGGTCGCGCAGACCACGAATCCACGGATGCACCAGAACCAGCTTGCGCGGCTCCTTCAACGAGAGCCTGTCCGATGTCCAAAATTCCACATGGCCAATGCCTGACACACGAGCTCGGTAATGATTCTCTTCACCACTCCCGATATCTTGTACACCGAGCCTCTTCACTGCGAAGATGATGCACGGGAGGTATAGCCGGCGGCTAGCGAATCGTGCTGGAGGTAAACGAGCGATCCGGTCATGAATGAGCGTAGCATCTATTGGAGATAGTGAACTTCGTAATGCCGAAACCTGCGCGTCCATTTCAGCATCTTCGATGACAACTGAAGCATGTGGCTGTTGGCTATAAACAGCAAGTGTGACGGGAAGGCAGCTGTTGTATGGCGAAGACTTGCCAGTCCAGTCAAGGACTGCCACTTCGCCAGAACGAGTGATGATCTCCTCGAGGAGTTGGCCGAGTGCCTTCTCTCTATCTCCGTAATTCGGCTTTATGTCACTTTTGAATATACCAATCAGAGAGTAGGCGACATCCTCCTCCCGTGTCGCATTGCGTGTCGAAGCTAGCCGTAGTTTCTCTCGAACCCCGATATTGTCAGGATGGAATGTGGTGATGGTTTCGAGAGAAACTTGGATGGCACTCGCAAGCTCCCCCATGATCTCCGGGGACTCCTTGTGGTTGGCACGTTCATCGTTGAGGTACGGCTTCCAATCTTGATCATAAAATCGGACCACCTTTGGCGCGAGGAGTTCCTGAAGCGTCCAAGCCCTTGTCATCCAGATGCTTTTCGTGAGGTCACCGAGGGATGATGGAGACGCCACAGTTGCAAGATAGATGAGCGTCGCAGCTGATTCTTCATACCACATGTACATCAGCGTGAGCGACTCGTTCAATACTGTGCTGATCGTCTTGTCTATGCAACATGTGTCGCTCCATGCCCACCGATATCCTTCCTCGCGGACCACCTCGCAGAATCTGCGCAACTTCTCAGTGAGTTCCGATGGGTCTAAGTTCCGGATTGACTCGACCGATATCACGTCCTGGAATGAGGGTTCCCTCCCTTGCCATACATGCGACAATGTCACATATTGGAAATACTTTGCGACCTCTCGTAGGATCCGTGCCTCGTCTATCTTCCTCGTCATTGTCGAAACCAGTTCTTTGAATACCACAGAAGACTTGAATAGGCGCATTCGTTCTGATCCATCACATAGATGACCTGTCTCGGCATCGATAAGAACGAGGGGACATATCATGAATATCCCACGAATGATAGTGTCGATAGCCGACTCCGTCTGGGAGGGTGAAATATATTTCTGCCGAAGCCCTGTAACGCAACGTCAATTCATCAGTCAGTATTGAGGAGAATATACTCACGACGAGTCTCTTCGTCATGTGACTCCTCGATTACTGAAAGCATATCACGGAATGTGTTGATGGCCTCGTCGTATTGTTTTAAGCCGAGGAGTGCTGCATGTTTCGCCTCGTAGCCCCAAGGACATAAAGGGTCCAGATCGATTGCCTGCGTGGTTCGTATCGTCAGGAAAACCTCACTCGAGTAGACAAACGGCATACTTCATTTGTGTCTTCCAAAACGTCTTTCCACTGCTTCTTCTGGGCCCGTGCCTTGCTTCGTCTAATAAGGAGACCGACGCGATGCAGGGGATTGAGAGACAATGCGGCAGTGTAGTGCGAAATCGCATCGTCATACTTCTTGGCATTCGTGGCTTCGTTGCCATGGCTCACGAGCTTCTCGACACACTTTTGTGCGAAATCTAATCACCACTCTCAGCATATACTTCAAGTATTCAGGACTCGGCTGTCACGACTCACCAGAAATCCAATCGGCAAGATCCTTGCTCGCTCGAGCTTCTTTATCCATGGTATCCATCATTTTGAGGAGAGCCTCAGTGGCTTCCTGCGTACGGCCGGCAGAGTAGAGTGCTTCGCATGAGTGTTTCTGGACCGTGATCTCGAGTCCGTCAAAGTTCCATCCGAATATCTTCCGGAAATCAGTCTACACTTCAGAGACAGAACAGAAAGCAGCTTACGACTGAGATTGTTATCAGGTGAGGGCTTGAGTGGGACGGAGCTATATTCTGTGCACGCTGCAACGACTCTATTGCACGCACATAGTCACCTTGCTTCAAATACATGTTTCCGAGGACCTATACCTGATGTCAGAGGTGATCAATCGTCAATTCGATCACGTACTTGAAGATGATAGTACATTGCATCGTTATCCGCAGTCGCAATGAGATCCTGCACACGTGATATAGCGATAGCAATATTTCCGACGATGAACAAGACAATGGCCTGAAGAGGAAAGAATGTTTGCTCGACATGACGACTTGTCATTTACATAAATGGCATGCCTTGATTAGCAAGAGAAACTTGCAGTTTTCTTCGTTTGGAACGCAATCACGGAACACGAGGTCGAACACCTGCATCGTCACATCTTGATCCTTCTGTTCGACGAGAGAGATCGCCTTTGCTATATGTCCGATGATGGTCGGCTGAAGTTTGATGGACTTCAGTGAGGTTGAGTAAACACGAAGATAAGGAAAAGATCATAGCGTTACCTGGGCAGCGTCGTCGATGGCCATATTGTATTGACTCGAACGTGAGCGTACGAGAGCGCGATGAGCGAGGGCATGTGCGTGGTGAGAAGAATCCGAGGGATGTAGGATTTCCTCTGTGAAAATTTGCTCGACGTGGGTCAAGTCGCCCTGTATCCACGGTTCGAATGCGTCACGATCGATATTAATGAGCGGCAACTGGGGTGCTGCGAGAGTGAAAGGATCAGAACAAACGAGCAATCGATGTTTGAGTACACTCACGATTCGAGGAAACCGTAGGCTAGATCACGACATTTCAGATTCGACAATCTTTACGAGTGAAATCACTTACTATTTGTATTTGGAAGTACGATTGCGGAAGGATATCGCGAAGACTCCGCAAGGTAATCGTCCCGTTTACTTTGCCGGTCGCAATGTACTCGCCTTCAGGGGAGAGCTCTATGGAGCGAACTTGGCTGTTGTGCTCGATAACAGGGCCAATCTGCTCATGCGTGGAGGCATCCCAAAGAGATAGTGAGTTGTTTGCGACGATTGCGATGAACTTTTGTTCGCGCAATAGGGCGATAGAAGCAGGGACGTTTGATTTATAACCAGGAACGGACCATGTATGGAGCAAGGATCCTGATGACGCATCGAAGCATTTAGCTTGATTGGATGAGACAGCGAAAATTTGTTGACCGTCGGCCGACCAGGCGAGTGGCGACGATATGTACGACTCGAACGGGCATGGCATGACCAACAGCTGCTGGCCGTTGACGCTATTGAAGACTCGGATCGACTTTCCGTCGGCGCTGGCGAGGCGGTCACTGTTTGGAGAGAATCGCACTGCCCGCAGGTGACTGTCGTGCTGCATCGGCCCGACGAGCCGTTCGAAGGAGGTCATGCTCCAGATGAACGCGTGTTCGCCTTCACCCGTCGCAAATTTCGTCGAGTCGGAGGAAATGTCGACTGACCACACTGAGGTTCTGCAATCAATGTCCAGGAGCTTTTCGTGGGTCTTCGCATCCCACACCCCTGCGCCGCCTCGGTGGAGCCCGCACACTATCCATCTGCAATCCGGCGATAGCGCAACAGCACAGATTACATTCCCCGCTGGAATTGGCTCGCCGACCTCGTGTCCGTCATCTACTTGCCATCGCCGAAGCACCCCTTCTTCACCACCGCTCAACACCTGCTTTCCATCCTCGGCGAAGGAGAACGAATATATTGACTGTTTATTACCGATTTCGATTGTTGTCGAGCGATCTGCAAATCGGCGGGTCATCATTGTAGGAAAGTACTCGCCAATGACTGGTACGTACTTTCTCCCGTAGACTGCATACCCGTCCAGGACGCCGAAGCACGAGCAGGATAGTGAGAGTACAGGTCAAGGCACACAAGTGCACCTGGTTTCCTCACGGCGCATATAATATATCATGATGCTGTGTTGTCTTATCGATCATGATATTGATCAGCGCTCAGCGCTCAGCTCTCACAGCCATCGACACTTGTCTCGTTCTACCTTCTCTCTCCCCACCATTTCGAGTCCAGACACTCGATCAACTAGATGCCATACAATAAAGAATGCAACCATTCTATTTTCGACAAACGACCATTCGCACCACTCCGAACACCACGTATCGATACGGTCATCCCATGCCGCCGATTCATCCCTGCTCTCTCTGGTCCCTGCTCGCCGCCACCACTGTTACCCCTTCCATTCGTCTCACCACTCTTTACCTCCGCCCAGGTATCACCAGCAGCTTGCGTCCTAAATATGTAGACGGGAGTTTTTCAACTCACCCAGAAGGGCCCACGGAAATAGGCCACTATCGCATCATCAACGTCGCCTTGTACTGTTGAGGGGAGTGTGTGAATGGGATGGCATCAGCCTGCCATCGGGAACAAGGAGAGACGACGCACGAGACATACCGCAGTATTCATTGCAGCGATCCTCGGGCTGGATCCACCGATTCCAACTTGCAAACACGACAGCAGTCCTTCCGACGAGACCCCAATATAAGTCGTTCTCACAGATCCTTTCACAGAATGCCCAGACTCGAAAATCTCTCGCAAAAGTAGTTATCAAAAGGTCGATGATGCGTTTGCGAGGCTAGGCTTGAATTTGGAATCGGGGTGGATGACGCTCATCTGTACGATGGGGTTTGAGAAAGAGTTGAGTATATGTGAGCGCTCCTAAAGTAGAAAGTTGGTGATATATGCCAGTGAGTCAGCACCACGTAGAAATCAATGCAACTGACGATCGACGAAAACTTCTCCATGAGCTGTACGACGACCTTGCCTGATAATGTTAGCAACTAAGATCTGCATTGTCACGGTAGTGAGTGGAAGTGACTCACTAGCCGCGAGATGCGAAGTATGCGTTGAAGGCGGACGAAGCGACAGATGGTGTATTTCCAAGCAGTCTGGGAAACCTCGTCGTCGGCCCTATTGGCCATGAACAAGCCCCAGTGTAACTGCGCCGCATCGATCAGTACACGTATCCACCAAGACCTCGCCACACGGACCCTCCCTATCGGATTTCTCCGCTTCGCAATCTGCAAGTTCATCCGCAACCTTCTTCTGTGACTCCACCATCTCCAGATACAAGTGCGCGATCGCAGTTGATGCGGGTAGAGGAGGAACCAAGTCCGAATTTGATCCCAGTCGATGTACCTCCAAAAATGCGGGACATTTCAATATCGCAAGCATGAACAGAACGAAAATACTATCATACCAGCATTCATACAAGCCCACAGCACAACGTAAAAGATCCGTCAGACAGCGAAAGCGCACTCACATGTTCAGTAAAGAGTTCGGTGGAAGAGAGGAGCGGGATGATGAACTTGTTCCTTCCGCGCAAGAACTCGACCGGGTACATTTGCTTCGTCACGAGTACAGGAGGGGCTAGAAAGTCCGAAACGAGAGGCCGACTGGTGGGAGGCGGAGCTTGTTACGATATGTATACTCCGTTGGTAGTTGAAGGTAGATCCGCGAGATCGACTGAGAAGAAACTCTCTTGATTAATGGTACGACCTCACTCTTTCCATGATGTCGACGAGGAACGAGAAGAGCGAAATCGTCCATCGGCATCGTCAATCGAAGAGGCCTTTGACATGGAATGAGACACGTGTATAGAATACAGGCGAGCTTCATACCCTTCGTGTGATCATCTGAACGATGTGCACAGGCTGCGCCACGGAGAATCCGAGCGAAGAAAGCACTCATCGCTCTTTATCTGATCGTCACAACATGCGCAGGCGAGGCAACGGGTAGAGTGGCGGAAATGAAGGGATAGAGATATGTGTCCCATGGATAAACTTTCCCTGACATTTTGAAGATATGCCGATGCCGTGAGCACCACTTTGCTCGATGTTTGGTTTTTTTGCTTGGTCATCACCAAACTTGGATTTCATGTTAAGGGTGTCGCTCTTCCCGGCCCTTCCAGGAGTCCCGCCGCGTCCGGATCGAAGACACATTTGTGGAGCGGATCCGTTCTTGCTGTTGCTACCTCCGAGCCCCGGCGATGAGCACCTCGTTTACTCCCTTCCGATCGCTGTGATTCCTTTCTTCGCAGAGATGGTGTCTGATGCAGAGGAAGATGGTATGTATTGCATACTGTACGGAATCTACGGATAGAAGTGGACACGGAAGCACATTCTCAGACGGATTCGTCACAGGGGCTGCGTACTTGGCAACGGTGGATGGATCGTACGTGCAAGTGAGCATGGCCATTTGGGTTGCCGACCAAAGGAGCAAACGTGTCAGAGATGGTTACTAAGGAACCACCGCTGTCTACCCCAGATAACAGGTTGCATGGATGCCAGCCAGTTCCCTTCGCGAGCCGCGATGATGGGAGAATTTGACAACCGATTCCCCAATGGTGTACGGTGCGCTTTCAATGGAGGCTATGGGGCAAGCTTCATCGAACAGTAAGACATTAAATTGCCCTGGTTGATTTACCGTCGACGCGCATCATTACAAGTCGGTTTTGCCTGCGATGTTGCAAGATTGCGGATGACCAGGAACATTGTAATTCGCATCAAGACCAAGCGTCTGTGTTTATATACACGCGGCTTTCGTGGAAATGAGGAATCGTAATGTGGAGGCAGATATCTATCACCCAGCGCCGCCCGGCATGAGTGGGGAACGATCACGAATTCATGCAATCAACTCAGCGGGTAGCTTCAACGACAACATTAAATAATTATAAGTGGTACAATGCAAAGCCGCCCATGTTGAGTTCTCCATCTCCTACGGGCTACTTCTGATAGCCAGTCGTCTTCTCTGCCGCCCTACGACGAGGGCGACCCCCTCCCTCGGCGGAAACGGGAGGCTGTCAAATATAAGGCATTGCCGTTGTAGCGTCCGGAATGGGAAGACACTTACAACTGCATGCGTTCCCCGAGTCCTAGCGCGAGTCACTACATTTGTAGCCTTGATCTAATGTCGGTAAAATTGTACTTCTGAAATGCAAGAGAACACTGACTACATTGGATGTTCCTGGTTGAGTGCAAGCGTTAGTGGCTGCGTGTGACCTCAGAGTGATGGTCTTTGAGCGAGTTTTGGCTGGACTTGTCAAGAGATGGTCGAGCGTAGCGGAGATCGCTGCGGGGTGTCTCTGGTTCTCGATATCCGTCTCAATCTCTTCAGATACAGAATCTCGCGTCCTCCGCTCGTCGGAATCCTCTTCGCCCAATGCAAACTTGTTGTCGATTTCAACACGCCGCCCTTCCTCCTCAAGCCTGGCCTTGAACTGGTGTTTCTTCAACTGCGAATAATTCTCTTCCAATATCTAAGACCGGAGATATGTAGTTGTGGCATACCTGTGCAGACACATACTCCGCAGTGCCTTCTGGGGGGCGGAAGAAGGAATGAGGCTTGACAGTAACGTCGGTAACATGAAGGTCTTCGACGGAAAGCTGCAGCGCGTAGAGGAACTCGCGCGAAAATGCCGTGCAATCATCATTAATGATGGGAGCCGGCGGGATAACAACGTATTTGTAAAGCTTGCGATAGACCGTGGAATCAAGCGTGGGTTGACTGATGTTGCCGGTGGACCAATTAAGAGGAGGAGGTTCCCCTGGGAAGTATAGGAGAACAAACCATACATCGATACTGAGCAGGGTGTAGATTGGCTTCTGGTTAAATTTGGCTTTGGCATATTCGACCTGTGCACCAATCTGGAGGAAATGTTGCACAAAATCCTCAACAAAATCCAGTGGTTCGGATCTTCCTTCCCCAAACCAAGTAAGCAAATTTGGACTGGCTTTCACCTCCCATATTAAAGGGCCTATCTCCTCAATCTTCTCCTCAGCCAATTTACAGCCAAAACCAGATTGGACAACGAGTATTGTAAAGTCGGGGGTCCGAAATTTCTTCTTTGCTTTGGACTTCTTCAAGTCTTTTTGAGGAAATGAACCGAGGTACAGATCTTTGAATCTTGTAGCCGTGACGCTTGCACTTGAGCAAAAGACGGTAAGAATGAAGCTTAGAGCCCCATAAATTGAACTTTCGTTGGGTCGGTTGAGATTCGCATACTCCAAAAGCGCTCGGAGATGACGGAATAACTCCTTCTCGGGGAGGAATCCAACCTATAAATGAATGCAATACTCAGTTGGACATGGGATATTCCGATGGATGCGTATCAGCTCACCAGTGAATCTGGGGAAGCCATTGGAAACGCTAAAGTTCAAACGGCAGTGGTCGCCGTAGAGATTGCAATGCGTGCGAAGGACACGCTCACTGAAGACATTGTATGGTGACTTATCACCGTCATTGTCCTTCACTAATGGAAAGTCGTGTGTAGGCCACAGTGTGGAAGAATCGTGGCGTTGGCAGGCCCGTTAGGGTGGTCGACAGTAATGCTGTGGAACTTCATTGTTCTCGGTGCGGTGCTGAAAGTACTGTATTGTTATCCCATGGATGTCCATTGTTCGCCAGCTCCTTATTGTCTTCTGTAAATGTAGCTGGGTCACAGAAGATCGGTTCATCACGTGATCGCGTTTCGCTCACCATGAAGCCAGTTCTTCCTTGCCCACAACTCAGTCAGAGTCTCTCCCAAGTGATCCGTTTCCTCATCAGTTTTACCATGTCTGCTCAGCCATTGAAATTCGAGCACTCGAACCGCGAACGTGAATGGCCCAATCTTGTTCGTTACGTTTTCGTCAGCTGTTGAAAGTTGCCGCTCACGTCTTCCATGTAGGAACTTATCCAGTTATACACGCCGCGACGCCCTCTCCCCCAGCTTCCAGATCAGTATCGTGTCGCTGCGTCTAATTCAGATCCGCCGTTGGTCCACTTCGCCATTCCCATCAACGCCGCAGTCCTCTACAAATACGCAGACAAGCACAATCTGAATGAATATTCCGCCAATCTTCCCAACATAGTATCTCCCGTAACGGTGTTCGTGGCAACCGAACATTTGTCAGAACATGTCCAGTACGAACTCAAATTTTGCTGGCCATTTGGACCCACAGCAGACTGTCGCGTCATCCTCGAGTTGTATAGCAACTATACAATGAAGGAGAAGATGCTAATTGAAGAGGATCAGGAGGACGTCGTCAACATGGTGCAGGAAGCACTCGGATTGGATAAGTCTGTGCGGCCGAAATGGTACTTCGATGTACATGATCCGTGGGAGCCAGACTCGGACGAGGAGTCTGACTAGGTGAGTCCCACCAGCTTTGCATAACCCGCATTTAGGAACAGTGACTTATGAATATCTAGCGCAACATGCAGAGAAGGTTGTGATGCTATACCCCGGGATGTCGTGTCGATATCTAAGTAGTCACGTTCAAGATTCCTCCTTGTAGCATAACGAGTGAAATTATTGAGTGTCACTGCAAATAGTAAAACAGCGTATTATCAGCGTCTGAGGTGCGGCAGGTCATCGACGACAGCA
>QGOI01008675.1:0-25276 GCA_003313885.1 Boletus sp. MG55 | reverse complement strand
TAATAAGGATAAGTGAAAACTGCGTTAAATTCTGTACACAATTGAGGGAGATAGCATGCTCATCATGTGCAACAGTGAGCAGCAGCACTCTAATGTCGTGGGAAACAACGAGGATGGGCTAGCAGCGCGCCTCGGCTTTTTTGATGCGGCGGTACGGCACCAGATCGCCACCGCTGTCACATGACATAAGCATACATTATCTCTTATCTCTTATCTCATCTCTAAACCCAGTATTTTTCGGGTGCTAAGTCAATGCCGAAAGCCGCAGAAAGCACCGCAGCACCGCAGGGCAAGAATTTCCCTCTAGTTAGTATGAACATCATGTGGTATTCTCGTTACTAACGAGTAACGTTATTGGTGACACACAGGTGAAGTAGTGCAAGGATTGAAAGCAGAGCATCAAGTAAGATCAACATCAAAACTGCTCTGAGCTGCCCTAGACTCCAGCTTGCCAGTCATACCGTTGCTAGATGTCATCATCAGACAATGCCAATGAGAGAAGTTGAACGTATAATGACCATACCTTCCAAGTTGGGCCCATTGGATGTGCAAGGAGTGTGTTTTTTCACGATGGATGGGACTGGTGTCACACTTACTCATCAACCCAAGGATTTCGACATAGATAGGTGAGTACGTGGCAACCCTGAAATTGACTTCGCCTACACCTGAAACGATTTCATCCAGTGCAACCTTCAGCTAAGTTCAGTTTGTGAGCACTATGGACAATGGTGGATAATGTGAAAAACGTATGGCTGTTGCGGCGATAGCTATCACAACCCTTGGAACCTCTGTAGAAAATACTTCCAGGAATAGCTGACCGACCGAAGTAGAACCAGTGTAAAAAAAGTTGACAACAAGACCCACGAGCGCCGGATGGGCGAGATTGTTAGCATGTCCCTGGTGACAAAATTAGCTGACGATGTTGTCACGGTAGCTGATTTTTTTTTACCTCATCATCAACATCATCTTTTAAGAACAAGCCACTGTTGCCCAAAAGACGCCTAGCAATCGCAATGTTTTCTTCATGGCAATTTTCGGGATCCCACAGGTAACATTGTGTAATGAACATATGAGCCTTCTTCCTCAGCGTAGACCACCAATTCCTGAGATCCTCCCATAGCTAACAAGCTAAGTAGTAAGCAACTCTGTTAACCCACATAAATTACTTACTAGTCTTGTAACCCCAGATACATGATGCAGCCACCAATCTGTAACAGTCTGTTGAGATTGACTCGGAGTAGCTACTACCAGTGTCACTTACCCTCTGAAACATGCAGGCGTCGAGCTCGACATTCGGCAATTGCTTTATCAATGTATTCGATGACTTTGTCATTAAAAGCAGGATGCACGGGGAAAGCATTGATAGACGCAGCGTCATAGTGAGAAAATCGCTTTGCACGCTCGATGATGTCACGAGTAGATGGGTCATAGTATTGAAGTTGCCATGGCTCTGCACCCTCTGTTGTGGGACTGACTGGTTTGTTTGTATCCATAACACCATCTGCATTTCCCATCTCTGTGGCTGACAAAATCTCTTGTGGCCGTGCTCCAACCTGGGAGGTTGATGGAGTTCCTCGCTCCCTATCTGAGGTTGTTGAAGTCTGTTGCTGGCTGGCCGCAAGCAACCGAGGTGCACGGTTACGTTTGTGATGCGCAGTTACGACATCCTCAACCTCTTGGGCAACAGTGGCCAGGTTACCTGTATGGTCAAATCATTTGATCAAATCTTTGCTGAAGGAAAAGGGAGAAAGTAAAAGGGAACCTGAGGAAGATGAGTTTGCCGGATGTTGACGTGTCCGGGTCAGGGCTTGATTGCTACCTTCTGGTTGGGGTTGCAAGTTTGCATGATCAAATCTCATCTCATCATCAATATTGTCATCTATGAGAAGTAGGGTCAGGGTTGTGGAATGAACATACGATAACATACCTGGTGCCTTAGATCGTGATCTTGCCAATTCGTTATTGTCTAACCAAAAGAGATAAGAGTGGTGCACCCTAGAGATGTAGCAACACACTTCGTCTCGATGATGCTGGTGCTGGGGGCCAATTTCTTCAGGATTCTATATATGCCAAACAAAGTAGGATACATACGACAGTGAAGCATTTCTTCTGCAAACCTGTCGTCATCGCTTGGAGAGGTTTCGTCAATCTTGTTGTCAAGGGCCCTTGGTGCAGTGGCAATGCTGTGGCCAGTTTGGTTGAGACTGGGAGGTAAGTTATAGAAGGAAGTGGTGCGTTCTAAACTCGCAGAGTGTGCCAGCTGGGGAGAGACTTCCTGCTCACCAAAGTCTTCGAATTGGGACATTTGCAGACCACCAGCTTGAGAAGTAGTATGTGAAAATAAAGAATGCTTCTGTCTGCCTGCAGAGCAGACAGACAATACGCAAGAAGTCGATGTAGTCAAAGTCCCTTCAAGTTGTGAAGGTCCAGCAGAAAAGATCAAAGCACTCCGTGAAGATGTGGACGAAGATGCCGGTGCTACAGCATGTAATTGAGATCAAGAAGGCACCTGGGTATTGAATGTAGATACATGGACTTTGGGTGGAATGGTGTCAGTGTTCTGAGGTGTAACATTGGCAGGGAGTCTGAAACCGAATTGGCTGCATGTAGCCGATGGAAAGACCGGCTTGGCCGACGCAGAGGATGCACGGCTGTCCGGGGGGTTAGAGTCAACTTGCTGACAGCAGAGGGAACTTTGTTCACCAGCACCCCGGGATGAAGGTGCCATAGGATTGATCTGTTCTCCTTCCATAGCAATATCAAGTCTTGAAGGACACTTTGGCTGTTCCATTTGCACTCGCTCCAGCATTTTCATCTGGGCCAATCGACCTCCACTACCCTTCCCAGAGCGCACAGAGCGTCGTGTGCCAGTTGGTTCAGTGATCACTTTGGTTACCATGAGCAGGTCAGGCAAGGTAAGGATTGGCAAAGAGTGCACATACCTGGTGCCTTTACCCTATCTGATGCTTTCCAGGGTCTCTTTGCAGAGGAGCTACCGTTTTGGTCTCCAATGTTGTCGTCGTTGTCACCGTCATCGTCATCATCATCGTCATTGACGTCGTAGATGATTTTGCGCTTGCCGGCCATCGTCATTGGTGTGGAAAGGTCTGTTTAGCCGACATGTGCCACTTTTAAATAATTGACAAGGCAGAAGGCAGCATGTCAGAGTACATACTTACAAACAATTACATACTTACAAACAAACAACAAATACATCAGAATGAGTCAAAAGGGAAACTTTGTAGACATATCTGCCTCAGGTGCGCCAGAGAACTCCCACCAGGAATTGATTGCATGCAAATTATATGACTTTGGAGGCTTCAAGTGCATGCCTTGAAGGTTTGCATGTGTGTCCATACCCGATGCACCAACAGGCTGGGTGTTCGGCTGAGTACCACATTTCTTCCGTGGAGGGTTTGACCCATCATCCGTGCTGTCTAAGGGATGTTTGAAACAGGCACTCCCAGAAGACATCCCTGTCATTCGGATCTGGGTGGGATGTAGTAGAGTTTCCTTGGACAGAAACTGTGTGGTGTCAAATGACGAGGGAACAGAGGACTCGCCAGGTAGCATTGTGGTACTGGAGGCACTGCGGCTCTGCTCAGCACCTCTGGCTTCATTACTGTGCGGTTTCCAGCTGTTGTCCGAGAGTAGAGCGAGCGTCTTGACTATAGCGGTGATAAACTTGTGATGCGTGAAATCTTGATTGGTCTGGAAGATGCCGTTCTCCAGTTTGATAGGCAAAATTATTTTTTGCCTTAAATCGTGGAGAAGTGGGACAAGAGGTCGGAAATACGGGGAGATGGTGGGTAAAATGAGTGTTGTCCAACCGATATCAGACTGAATGGTGAAACTTGTTTGCAAAGAGCGGATTGAAACATTTGGCAAGTATCTTGGGGGGTTTGGTGATGTAGGGGCTCTCGTACAGGAGACATATTGCAACAAGGATGTAGAAAAACGACTCCAAGTCGTGGTGGGGTCGATGTATCACTGGCTTTCCGGGCACTATGTAGCTGAGCTCTGTGGCCATCCAGGCCCATGTTCCCTAGCATGTGTCAGAATAATTATGTGTAAGCCAGATGATTCGGAACATACCGTACAGTGGAGGGGGCATGCATCAATAGGAGCATTGGAGTCGTCCGGGAGGGACTCATTGAACAAGGGTATCACAATGTTATCTTTTCCTATCAATTCACCTTGGGATTTTGTCTCCGTCTCCAAGTTGCTGGGGGACCTGATGTAAATGGTGGGCAAGCTGTTTGAAGAGGAGGACTGGGCATCACAAAATTCATTCTGTCCATGCCTTTGATTCGGAATAGCATATCCCCAATCAGCTAGGAGACCACAGCGAGCAATTTATGCCGTGATCTTCTGTTCAAGTTCAATGTGCTCATTTTCTTCGAGCCCCAAGTTGTCCAAAAAAGTTCATTGTGTGCTGGCTCCCCACCAGTCCGGTGCACTCATTTTCTTCAAGCTCTGACTCGGCCGCCGTGATGATAACGAATAAAAGGTTAAGCAAGCTGACGTCTCGATGAAGTACACCCGCCGTCTCAAAAGCATCGCAGTGTGCTGTTGACTTGTGAGCAGGGGTTCTGTACTGACCATAATGCATGACTCACCCTTCAAGCAGTCGATAATCCCAACAAGTACATAGTTCAGTGAGTGATGAAAAATCGAAGATAGGGTCCCCTTTTGGTGTTGTTACTAGGCAAGATAGAATGCACAAATGATATTTGTAGTGGGGAGGGAGGGGTTCTACAACCAGCGAACAAAGAATATGTGTTGATTGATTTATGAGGTCCCTGTCCAGAGGGTGTGGTACTTGAACTTGTTGCTTGTGAATGAGGATCGGGACGCCTTCTATCTTGTTGCTCACCAATATATTGAGTATTTTTCCTTCCGTATATCGTCGCAGTGGGTCCACAAAGGAATCTTTGATGACGACCTCCTTCCCAGCAAATCCAGGCAAAGTGGTGACTGTACCACTCCACACAGTGGTTCCCCAACCATGTAACGACCCAGAGATAAAGAGAAGCTGGTCGACTGAGATGATCCAGTTTTCCCCATCCCTGACTATTCGAATTTCCTTTTTCCCATCCACGACAGAAGAGATTGTAGGATCAAAACTGAGCACAGTTTGGTCACCGAACGTGACGCCCAGCAGAATACGCAGGAACTCCATGGGAGACTGATGGATATTGAGGGGATGAGTAGAAACGGACCCTCCACAATCAAACAATGTGAGGACTATGTCAGTACCCAAGATTTGGATACCTGGCATTGCATATCATCCATCCTGGTTCTCGAGTTGGAACACAACTTTTCCGGCAAGTTTGATATATGAAGCTTTCAGGTTTTCGGGGGTGTTCTTCTTTTCATTTCGCCGATGACGTACACATCAGTTCTGAGATCAAATGGGCACTCTTTCTTGATTTCACATTTATCAATGACGAATTTGTTGCAGAGAATAAGGTCTGGCTTTCGAGTGGCACCAGAAAACCCATCCAAGGGTTTGTTTGCTCCCTTCCCCATCCATTGTCTATATGCAGCTATGAGCAATGAGAAGGGAATGAAATCTTGTTAGCACAATGTTACCTCATGCAATTACTAGTGATATTGTCTGGAAGATTGTCCAATATTCGGTTTAGGAACTTCGCTACATTTTCCTCCGAATTGTGCTCTGGGAAAGTTTGCCAATGGTTTGTATTGCCAGCTACCCATAGCCCTTGCTTTTGAAGGTGATTCAAGATATTGTCGATGGAGAATGAAAGCCTCTTGTCGCTGAAAAGATTTTGCAAAAACCCGCTGGACTCGTGCTGATTAAGTGTCCAGTGAACAGCTGCTGTGTCCTTCTGCACCCTCAGGTCCATGAATTCGTGGTATGCGTCCACAGGCCAACAAGTTGGACTTGGGGTGTTCGCTAGCTGTTTGTTGACCAATTCTTTTAGTGCTATTACAAAGTGCTGTGAGCTACTATGGTATGTACTGCAGACAGGGAGAGTGGCATATGGTGCTTAGTAATGATGTCAAGAAAAGATTGGGCTTTAGTATGAGATAGTACATTACCCTTTTCAACATCGATTTCAATTTTCAAATCATTGTTGTAACATTGAATGCTGAGCGCTGAGTACTGAGTTATGGTGATCAGATGGAGGTTGATGAGGGGTGGGACAGGCCAACTTATCAATCGATCGATACGATTACCTCACTACCACATGCAGAACACAACAAGTTTAGACACAACCAGGCCTAAAGAGACAATACATAGTAGAGTTCTTTCGTCCAGTACTTGTTTAACCAAAAATCGTTGGAAAACTCATAGCTATTCTCTCTTGTCAAACGGGGATGGGCTGCTTTACTGAAGTTTGGGATTAAATGGGCGGGAGAGTGTATGTCACGGTGTGATATAGGGATGACAGTTCCGATCCTCACCCCACTGGATTTCATCACCCTTCTGAGCAAATGCATTCCTGTTGCAGGATGTACATTGTTCCGATTTCCTTGCTGAGCAACGACATTGAAGCATTGGACATAGGTGGCGAAATAGTCGGAGCCCAAAGGGCAGAAGATAAGCCTGAGCTGCGCAACTGTGTGGCCTATTATTCTGTGTTAGTTCAGCACGAGTCGATGAGTAAGTATGATCACACCTTCAATGCCTCACCCAGGCCAATCGCTATCTGGACCAGGACTGAGGATGACCATATCGTACAAACCAAGAGGGTGATCACTGGAGGGGGGGAGTGCTCTCAGCGTTTGCGGAGCATCTATGTTTCATGCTTTGTGGTAAGGGAACTGCTGTACCCGTAGCTTGTACCAAATCTGGATATGATCAAATGGGAGTGGGCAACGGAGATCCTGAATGGTGACACCTGAAATGGGGTCGTTCGAACGTTGCTCAACACATTGCAGAAACTCCCATATCGTGGGTCGAAGGTCCGGTAGTGCGAAAAGGACAGAGGTGTCATCAACAGTCATATGAAGGGATGGTTTCCTTGAGAGATGAAAGGCAGTAGTAGAGGTTGAGAAGGTACAGTATGCTTTCGGGGCATCAGGGATGGATCCACGTGCGAGGGCATCAGCAATAGAAAAGTAATTGACACACGCTCGAGATAGCTTCATGTGGGCACTGGGATTAGAATCAGTATTGATATCGTGCTCCTCTTCCATGTTATCATCTTCTTCAGTGGAATTGACACCTTCATGGCGAGTTTCAATATATGTAGCGATGTTGAAATGAAAGCACTTGTCGGATCGATCAAGGTAGTGGGCTATTTGATTGTAGTAGTTTTGATTGTTGCCTGAGCGAGCAGGGACCTTGATCTCTTGGACGTGGGTGTGCTCAGTGGCATCGGCAGACCACTGCATAACAGGCCCTGAACGTTGGATGTTGGAAACCATGCTTTGCAGCAACTCCAATTTGGGTATCTCCCAGGTGTCTCGAATGCCAGCCTGCACGATCACATCCTTGTTATCATGGAAAAGTTGGAGTGTAGCCGTCAGTTTGGCAAGTGCTTCATCGGAGAAAACAGGAGCCTGTGCGAGATAGCAAAAGTCGACCAGTGCACGAATCGCAATGAGCATTCGGCAAGGAAGTGCCCCAGAAACGACGCCAATGATATAATGTTGAATAGCATGGTGGTCGCGCCCAGTGACCTGCTTCAGGTTTGAGATGCCATCCTCAAACCCACGGTGCCCGACCATGGGTTGGAGGAGAGAGAAGTGGAAGTCAATCTCCAGAGGTGTAGTAACTTCGATGCACCATTTTACATCATGGTCCCAGGAGAAGTGGTAAAAATGATGGAGGGGCTCTACATGAAGGAATTCAGAAGGGCAAGAAAGCGGCCAATCGAGCCAACACGGCTTGATGACCCGTTCAGGTGAAGAGTCCTACAGATCTTGATAAATGCCTTGTGATCTTCTGCATGACACTTCGCAAGCACTGTGCGAATAGCAGCTATGGTACACGACCTCATATGTGGATCATGCAGAAATGGATCACCAAAATTTTTGGACGTTGCTGTTGTAAACAGAGATGCTTTTGGGTTCATGCATGCCAGAAGACTTTGCTCTGGCATGTCAGAGATATAGGCCGCTAGGGGGGTGAAACAGTGTCGGAGGTTACCAACAGGATCGCTCATCATGATTCCGATGCTGGTGGCCACTTTTAATGGCACCAAAACTGTGTTCAATGCTTGGTGGATAAGTCGGTCATGCAAAAGACTTCGGATCCAGGTGACTTTGTGAAGGAATTTTGGAATAGGGAGGAGCACAAGAAGTAGGTACATGTGCATTGAAATCTTGGAGCAGATTTCCGGGGCGATATTAGCAAGACTGATGAGTAGTGGATATGCCATGCGGTTCCCACTCATTACCAAAATATTGGTTTTGTCTGAGGAAAGAATGATGCCCAGCATTGTTGCACCTTCAGGGAGCGAATCCTACAATCATCAGCAAACAGGCAATGTACTGTGCAGAGCTGTAACAAGCTGCATGTGCTCACAGACTCTAAAGACAGGTACCCAGTAATCCAGAGTTCTACAGGTCTGTCTCAGATCTGTAAACAATAAGGCTAATTGAGTTCAGTTGTTGAAAAGCATACCTCGACAGACCTCCCTAGACTTTGCCAGCATGCTGGTATCACACTGTAGTACTGTAGACAAAATGACACAAAAGGTAACATTGCTAAGGCTAATTACAAACACGCAAATCGGGAAATAAACAGGAACAGGCACCACGCGGAACGTAGATGAGAACCAAACCCCAATTAAGCAATCAAATCAGCCCAAAATCGGCTGGAAATCCTCCTCGAAAGTGATGATGTTGCTGGGATCATTGGCAGGCACACTATTAGTACAACGTGTAAGGGGTCTCACAGTTCAAGCTGTATTGATCAATAGAATGTACTCGGCAGATGTCGCCCATTGAATCCTCTGTTCTTCCGTTTTCGCCACGTGTTTTGGATTTGCGTTGATCATGGACTGCATGGCATGAAACTGGGTGTATATTTTCGAGTATCCATTATATTCGAATTTTCGATCTTCACGAACACTGGTCGCAGTATATTCATCGATAGCAGCTCGCAACTGTCAGAATAAAATCACCATCAGCATCGGAAGGTTAAGAAAATGAGAAACGTGTACCACAGTTGCTGCCAAGCAAACCGTCACCTGTGGTACTTCACCTGTGAAAACATCAGGAAAGGTGGCAGCTAAAGAGGAAGGACCACTGTAGAAGAATGATACAATAAGAGCACCCAATGCGGGGGCAGCCATGTTATTTGTCGATCCCTGCAACAACTGTCTAGCTCTGGGTAGCGGTGTTATGGTACACATACCTCAGCATCGACCCCATCAAAAGTGAAAGTAGAGCCTCGAATTAACACTTGTGCTTCAGCTTTATTCTGTGCAGGAGTAAACCCTTCGCCCAGCAGATAAAAGCGCGGCATGAGCTCGCATGCCTTGGACTTCAGTGTTGAGCGCCAGGTCATCATTGCCTCCCAGAGCTGTTGTTGTCAGATTATGAATGAAGGACATTCAAGCACCCACCAGGACAGATAGTTCTTTCTGGTATTGCGGCCAGTAGCCTACAAAAGTAATTCAGTACCAGTCAGTTATTAGCTTGCACTCATACCGGGGGGTACAGTCTGGGTTTCGGCCAAAGCTTCGCTAAATAACTCGCTGCTTCTGTGTTTGAGGAACTGGGATCAAGTGATGAAAGGATCGACAGAAGCTGCATTGCATTGAGTGATCAATTTGGCACGTTTGATCACGACACGGAAACTGAGGGGATAGGCACGAAGCCTGGTTGCCGGCCCTTCAAGGGGACCTGGAGGAATATTGGCAGTCTGGGATGGAACGAGCGTGATCTGTGGAGCAGGCAGGGCATGCAGAGCAGAAAGGGCCCAGACGCCGACGGGAGATGAGGCAGACAATGGTTCATTGTCCCTGCGAGCATGGTGTTGCCCCCTGGAATTAGAATGCTGCTGATGGAGATGGATGTCGCGAAGCATTGATGAATCCGGAGGACAAGGGAAGCGGTTGCACTGATGGTGCTCGTTGACAACGTCACGACTACTGTCAGGATCCCCCTCGGTAGAGTCTGTGGGGTTTATAGTAGTTAGTATCTCGGTATGTGCCACATACTTGTACCTCTACCTGCGCGAACACAATCGTTCGAATCACCAGAGTCCTCCGCAAGCAAAACAGGATCTATTTTCACGAATAAATTATTTTGTTTCCCAGTATGTGAACGCTGACCAATGTCTCGATTGTTGGGGATGTGGTGAGTGAGTGGGTTGGTAATTGGATCTAAGATATGCTCGTGTCTCAGCACACATTGCAAGGGGATGTGACGACACGACATCACTCACCTCTGAATCAAAGCGTCATCTCGGCTGCACATTCATCCTTGTCAGGTAATGCTTCATCGATGAATGGCTCGACCGGTTGGCAGCCTGTACTTTCTTCCTGGTGAAACTGTGAGCCAACGAGGTCCTCGTCCTCATCACCTGAAACATGGTCGTATGGCGGGAGTTGTGGTGTGTTTGAGGAATGGTGTGATTGGTGGTTCATATCCTCCAAGCCATATGCCAAATAGGTCCTTGCTAAAGGCACCCGGGATCGTTGGAGCATCTGAGATGAGATACTCCGGGCCTGGCCAGTGGATCCACTGCAAGAGAATGGGGCAGTGGATCCACTACGAGAGGAGACAGTGGATTCATTACGAGAAAAGGGGACAGCAGACCCACCATGAGAGGGAGTGATGTCGAAGCCCAAATGAGTGGTAGCAGAGCTGACCAGTGTTGGAGTAGTTAGGCTGCGACGGGTAGTGGAAGCTGCAGATGGGGATTTGAAGCCATAATGCTCGTCCATAGAAACTTGATGAATCGGAAGAGGTGGCAGATGAGCACTCCGGTGCACCTGAGCATCTGCAAGGTTCTGAGTTTGTGTTAGCCAGCCAGACGACAAAGTCATAAAAAATCTGTGCACCATGTCACCAAGAGACTTCAATGGGGCCGCCCTTGCATTGAGAGTGACGGGAGCCATGGGATTCACTGGCTCACCTGTGGTGGTGGCCACGAGTTTTGATGTCCTGGTGGAACTCTTGGTCTGGACGCACTCGATATTCTGCAATTGGCTCCTCTGGCCGCCTTTCCCCATGTTTGTTCGGAAGATTGACGGGATGGCTGGGATGCGGCATCCAAGGCTGCGGACAACAGTGAAGTATCTACTGATGAATCGGGGGAGGTAATCCAAACCTTCGTCACGGACTGTTGTCCTCGATTTTTTGCAAGCCTCTGTAGCGTGGCCATCTTCATGATCCAGCATCCGTGACATATGTTTTGGTTTCGTGGAAGGGAGTCTTGCCATGATAAACGCAACGGGTTGGGATTGCAGACAAGGAGAGCAGAGATGGAACCAGAGACTGCACTCAAAATCAGTGAGTGTGAGGCTTTATACACCCACTCTTTGCACTGTGGTGAGTTGATGTATAAGTACGTCAAACCAAAGCAAGGCATGCTTACCATTGAGTTTCCATTGACACAAACCTTGAATACGTAGTCACCCGAGTGAAAATGGACGTCAACGCACCCGGTGGATGTCATCCTGTAGCACCAGCGGGCGTAATTGCATCACAAGGCCACAGGTTTTGAGCTGGCGGCCTTTGTCAATAATTGCAGTGAGTCAGCCTAAAGACACATGGTATAGTATTCAAAGCGAGGATTTCTAGACTGTCCAAATTGAGTCGAAGTACAAACAAACATCATATGCTGGCTAGAAGTCACTTGATTCTCTTTGATATCATATCAGGCTAATCGACTGCAGACTCGCACCCAAGTGTAGCTATACATAGAGCGCTAACGAGACAACATCTACCCATGATGAGACTGCTTTGTCGTATGTATTTCAACGACGGGTATCATCCCACGCTTCACCAGAACGATTCCCAAGTTTCTCGAGACACGTGTAAGATCGGGTTTCGGCACTTGTGCCTCAAAAAACACATCGAGTAAAACCTCCCTGAGAACATGATGATTGAGCGAATCTTTGGCAATTACTTGATACAGCTTGGATATGTGCTTCTTGAGGCCTCTGAAATAGGGTGTGAAGTGTTGAATCGGAACTTCAGTCAAGAGTTCCCCTGTCTTCATACTCCAGAGCCTCTCGACGTTGTCACGCGTTTTGCAGGAAGCCCAACCTCTCAAGCATGTTTCCTGTGTGTTACGAGGTGGGTGTTCTGCACTGGGTGGGTTGGAGTAGAGCACACAAATCCATACAAGGAAGTAGACAATGGATTCGAGGTCATGCTTGGGTTGGTGGGTGACGTCAGTCGGAGTTTCTGATCCAAATGCACGCAGAATCTCAAGGGCCATGAAGGGAATCGTGCCCTATATGATAAATGATATTAGTAAATCGGATCGACAGATAGTGTAAGTCTACATACCATTCATTCACCTTCAGATACGGCTGACTCCTCGTCCGTGAATTTCGAGTAGCCGTAGTCGATCAGAAGGCCACGGCGAAAATCGTGTTCTTGAATAATTACCTCTCTCTCTGAGAGACGGCTAAGGAGCTTCTCGTCATTCCACCAGATCGGCCAGCGCTCACTACAGTGACAATGGATATACATCAGCATATTTTTAATGCTGATGTCACGATGAAGGATATTGCAACGAGCCACTAGCTGCTCGTGAACTAATATAGTTATTGAGAAACTGTGAGCAGTGCAACATGGACAATACCTACCATTGACAATGTCTATCAGGATGCTGAGAAGTTCTTGAATGCAAGCAAAACTCTCCAGTGGGAAGCCAACAGGCTCAAGAAGTAGGTGACGTTGAATTCAAACCTCTGGCCATTCATCTGAGCCCAGATAGCGTTGAAGATAGTCTGGTTGTCATAAAGCCATCGAGTCGTCGACCCTGTCAATCTGGACCGTCCATGCCTTGACAAGAGTAGGAACACCATGGCACAAGCCCCTTTCTTTTATGCACAGCAACATTTGCTCCTCCGTCATGGTTCGCCCTACATGGGTCCATGAGCTCTTGACAACATACAGTTTCGGTAAGCCAGTGTCTCGGATAAGCCCTCGAGTCCGATGCGTTTTGGTCTGTTCCTCAGCCACTTCAGTAACAACGAAGCATAATGTAGCCCTTCCGCGGATTGAGTTGTTGGTAAAGAGAAGGTGTATGATAGTGTAGGTGGTATCACCAATTTGGATTGTGGGGGGTGTGCGAGATTGAATCGATCGTGGCAAAACGGACAAGTAGTGGATTGTGGGATTGTAACCGACAAGCTTCGGGGGCACGAATGCCAATACATAAAGCACATCGAGAAGGTAAGTGGCATTATGGTGAATGCAGTACCCGCAGGAGTGTACAGTGCCTGCACAGTCGAAGACATGAAGGCGAAAATGTGCGTGGGATATGGAGAGTGCAACAATGAAATGATGACTGGGCTGTGCGACAAAGACAGCATATGCCTTTCTTGTGAGTTGCTTGACTATACGAGAGAGGTCGGATGAGCTAGTAAGCTCAAGGATAGATACAACGTTATGCCACGAGTCTGGTCCATAGGGATTGAATGGGTCCTTTTGGAGTAGAGCGATGTTGGGCTTCATCCTCAAATCGAGATCTGTTGGCATTGGTTTTGTAGCAAATTCTGCTGACCATCTATGGCGTGCGTCCACTAGCGCCCGGGTCTTCGCTCTTGTTTGTAGACCCGCCACAGAAGATTGGGCATTGGGCAAAGAGCGGAGGGCAGCAATGATGAGATTCAACCATTCAGTTGTTTGGGTTTCCTCTGAGCCAGCTTTGGGTAGGTATATGCCCTCCTTGGTTTCAGCCACCGTTTCCGCATTGGGTCCCTCTACCCTCCTCCTGACCGTTATTCTCTGCTTGCTGAACTTGTGGCGTTGTGCAGATGTGGTCATGGATGGCAGATGTCCACCGACCTATTGAACGATTTTTGACCACCACGCCCCCCACTACTGGCAGCAGAGGGTGATGGAAGTCGAAGGATATGAGGCAAGTGGCTTGGTTGCCACCCGCCTAACTTGAGGTCGTAAAGGTACATTTTCTCGCCACAGGAGTCTTCAGTGTGCAGGTCTGCAAGGCTTGGGAGCTGAAGAGTTGTTTCCAGCTGTTGAAGGCACATATAAAAATGTAAAACATAATGGGGAGATGAATGGTTGCTCTTTGAAGGCACCAGCGATGGTTCTTGTATAGTTCCACCTTCCAGCTCATTGTGAAGGTCCTCACTGAGTGGGACTGCCTGGTGAAGTCTCATGGAGGAGGGGATTGATGTTGTTTTCAACTTAAATGGGGTGAGTGAGAGTGAAGTTATTGCATTTCAATAGGAAGGAGCGGGGATATTCATAGCAATGGCGACGGGAGGGAGGGAAAGCAATCAGGCCATATGATACTATACACAATGGCGCGCATACTATACAGCAAACAAAAGTGAGACAAAACGTCCCAAACTCCGTGAATCCACTGCCAGTCCGACTTGCTGTAGGAACAATATGCTACTAACTAACGAGAAGAGAATAGAAGAATTGTTTGTTCCAATACTTGTTGAGCCAGAAGTTGGTGCTGAGTTCATAAGCGGTGTGGGAGTTGAGCTGCGAATTGGCCACCTTCCCAAAGCATGGGATAATATGTGCAGGGGAATGGAGATGGGCCAAGGGGATCACATTGCCGATGCGAGAGCCATCCCTTCTCGTAGCACGCTTCAGGGAGTGTAGACCTGACACGGGGTCAGGTGCAGGGGAGACATTGAAGCGCTGTACATACACAAAGAAGCTGTTGATGTCGAGGAGCCGAAAAACAAGATGAAGTTGGACAACATAATGCCCTGTCAGTCGCAGGTACAATGAGCGTAATGAGATGCTGGTGGAGAAATAATAAATGAACGTACCATTCAAGCCCCCAGCAGGCCAGTTGCTATCGGCCATTGGACTGATGATCGTGCAATCGTAACAACCAGAGGGATAATGTTGTGAAGGAGGAGCGATGAGAAGACTCTGCGCAGGCTCTACCAATGTCGGGTCGTGCCAGGACCGTACTTGCACTCGAATTTTTGACCAGATTTGCATCTTCTTGGTCGAAAGCATAGAAGGACATGTGGCTGGTCTCCATCCTGTGAGGTCATGCGATTCACCGTTTGAACAACCCTCTAAGCATTCGAGAATGGCATCACAAAGGTAGGGGAGCCCGAAATGTTCTGAGGCTTCAGAAACAGTCATCCTTAGAGTTGGCTTCACAGCTAGGTGAATAGCTGTAGTAGTTGAAGCAAAGGTTCGCAAGGGCTGGGGGGCTTGTGTGTTGTCTAATGCATGGGCAATTTCAAAGTACTTCACAAGTTTGCGAGTGGGAGAACCGTAGAGGAGACCATTCTGTGTCTCTTCATCTGGTTCATGTTGCTCTCCATATTCGTCGTCATTGTCATTGTCGCCGTCACGGTCAGCCTGGTGCTCACTCCTAAGGGCAGTTACCATTTGGGTCGCGAGGTCAAATCGAAAGCATTTGTCAGCGCGATTGAGATGGCGAGCAATCTGGGAGTAATAATTCTGGTTATTTCCAGCACATGCAGGATTCTTGACCTCGGTGACATGTGCATGTTCAGTGGCATCCGCGCTCCACTGCATCACAGCCCCCACATCCCGAATGGAAGGAACGACGTGATTCAAAAGCTCCAGCTTGGGAATGCAGAAATGGTCATGCACACCAGCAGCGATAATGGAGTCCTTGTGATCATGAAATGTTTGCAGGGCTGTATCCAATTGTTGTAACGTATTTTCTCTGAAGGAAGGTAGTTGAGTGAGGTATCGGAAATCCGCCAGCACATGGATGGCTGTGAGGAATTGCGGAGGAACTGCGCCAGCAACGATACCGACGATGTATCGCTGCATGGAGTGATGATCATGCCCTGTAACCTGTTTCAGTTTCGAAACGCCTTTCTTGAACCCACGATATCCAACCAGCGTCCGGAGGAGCATGAAACGGTAGTCGATCTCAGCATCTCCAACAACGGCAATGCACCATTGCAAGTTGTGGTCGAAGAAGAATCAGTGGAAGTGATGGAGAACCTCTGGCTTCAAAAAATATGCCGGACTTGACAAGGGCCAGTTGATCCAGAAGGGGATATCTACACCATTAAGGCCATATGCCTTTGCAAATTTGAGAAAATTGATGTATCGTCAGGATGACATTTCGAGGATATCGCATAGATTTCGCCTCTGGTCTGCTCCGCGGTACGACGAGGATGGAGAATGTTGTCACCAAAGTGGATATGGGTTGCGGTGGAGATGGGAGATGTACTTGTACTTGTGCCTGCGACCAGGGACTGTTCGGGGGTATCTGTGGTATACGTGGCAAGGGGCGTAAAGCAATAACGTTGGTTGCTGACAGGGTCGCTCATCATGACCCCAACGGCGGCGGAAACTTTCAGCGGGCACAACACAATGTCTAGACACTTGTGGAATAAACGATCCGATAAAAGACCTTGTACTTGTGTGTTCTTCGCGATGAAAGAAGGAACCAGGAGAAGGGCGAGAAGGAGATGGGTATGGAGCGAGCCTTTACTGCGAATCTGGGCATCGATGTTGGCGAGGCTAATAAGCAAGGGATGCGCCATGCGATTGCCAGACATGACCGATATGTTTGTCTTGTCTGACGAAAGGATGACACCTAACAGCATAGAGCCATGTGGTAGAGCATTCTGGATTGGGAGGGGTAAGCTGCACTTTGTGGTGAATGTCATCATTCTTACCTGTAATTCCCAAGCATGATCTCCAGAAAGCCAATCGTCATAGACGCGCATGAGCCGAGCAGCTGTTGACCACACCTTTCGAGGAATGAAGGAGATATGGCGCTCGAAGAATGGATGGCTTAGCAGCACCTGAAGGCAGTTGATCGGATTCCAATAATAGAGGGTCATGGGACGCTTTGTTGTGACTGTCGGACGCATTCATCAGGAAATTCACACAATGCTTAGGCAAACTTTAATGTAGCTTATGAGTGACTTATGTGAGCTTGGAGCATAAGTCAAAATAAGTAGAATAAGTAGATCTAACACTTATTTATGACTTAATATTGCTTATTTTCAACTTAAATTCACACTTGATCACTTATTTTCGACTCAAATAAGTAGGATAAATGGCACATGCTATGGATTCAGTAACAAAAAAGTACATCGTAAGTAAAAATTAAGTACATCAAGGAAGCCAGCCCTGTGTGAGCTGAACAGCGAGCCAAGAAGCTCACAAGGGTGAGCAAGTTGGTCTGCTCGATTCACAGTAAGAGCGGGATGGTCTCAGGTGGATCCTGCGCAGGTCCAGAGCAAGCAGTCGTCGTCATGTTGGTAGCAAAGTGAGCCGAACAGGAAACCAAGAAGGGCATAGAGGACGCAACTTGGGTGAGCCACTGAGCAAGTCGGTCCACTCGAAGGCAGTGAGAGCAGGGTGGCTCCTGTGCAGATCCAGACCAAGTGGTTGTCATTGTGTTGGTAGGCCGTGGTTGTTGTCATTCGAGCGCATGGATGCCAGACCTGGTTTTGCCATTTTGCTGGGGCTCGCCATTTGCACCTGTTTGATCGTGCCTGGTCACGCTGCCATCGCTGCCATAATCTTGGATGGGACTGACCGTCTCGTCCCCATCGTGGGCACTCTCACACAGGCATTCGGGGTGGTGGGTGCAGTGAGCTCCAAGAGCATAGAGTATGGTGAGCGGTGGCTAATTTTTCTGAAGTTCAACACATCACGTGCTGACTTAGGGCTGGCACAGTGTAGACTTGCGAGCATCTGCATCAATCACCACTCGCCTGCATACCTCACCTTCGTCCTCTTCCTCGCTGTCGCTGTCGCCATTGCCTCGCTCTCGTCTCAGCATCGTTACCGTCACCCCAGCACTGTCGCCGTCGTGCCTCCCTCATGCTCGTTGCACCCTCACCCATGGTGACCCACCCTCTCTTGGCGATGCGTGCCAATCATGCCGTCACGCCCTCCCTCTCCTCCCAGCGGCAATGGCGCAACACGCCTCGCCATCGTGTACGCACCGTGTGTGCCAGCGCCGTCACCGTCGTGCCTCCCTCACCCTCATTGTACCCTCACCCACAGTGACCCACCCTCTCTCAGCGACGTGTGCCAACGCCGTCGCGCTCTCACTCTCCTCCCAGTGGCAATGGCGCAACACACCTCGCCATCGTGTGTGCACCATGCATGCCAGCACCATCGCCGTCGTGCCCCCTCACCCTCGTTGCACCCTCACCCACATCAGCAAACTTGGGATGTCTGTGCAGGTCTGTACAGGTCTGTACAGACCCCTACAGATCCCTACAGGTGTCCCCAGTTTACTGATGCACCCTCTCTCGGTGACGCGTACCAGCGCCATCGCACTCTCCCTCTCCTCCCAGTGACACAATGGATGCACCGTCGCTGTCATGCCCTCCCTCACCCTCTCTCGGCGATACTTTCCAGCGCCATCGTGCTCTCCCTCTCCCTCACTTCACCCTCGCCCACTGGCACCCACTCCTCCCAGCGACTTCATCACATGCAAACACGCACACGAATGCACTGCGCATTCGTGTTCACATTTGCGTGCAATGATCAACCCTCCCGTCCCCCTCGCTGTCTTGCCCTCGCCTCACCACCCTCACTCGCCCTGCCCTGGTGTGCAAACACACATGCAAACGCACAGCGCATTTGCATTTGCGTTTGGATACCAGCGCAGCATGCTCGCACTATCCGGCCCATTCGTGCGCGCTCCCACCCATCCATGATTTTACCCGCAGGTTTCGTACCCATACCCATTGTGGCGGGTATGAGTTTTCAGCGGGTATGGGTATGGGACAGCAGCTGATACCCAGGGGTATACCCGTGCGATTCCCTATCGCCATCGCCTTGCCCTCGTCTCAGCATCGTCACGTCATCGCCCTTGCCCTCGCCGTTAGCATGCAGCAGTGACCACACAACGCGCCCGATTGTGCGCGTTGTGCAGTTGCTCCTGTTCGCTATCGCCTCGTCCTCGCCCTTGTCTTCCCCCGTCGCCTAATTAGAGCTACCCGCGCTCATACCCGTACTCGCATAGGCAGGTACTGGTACGGGCGCAGACATTACTTTATTTACTTAGACAATTTGTGTACTTAAACTTGCTTAATCACTTGCTTAATTACTTGTAATACTTAATTCGAAAGGTGTCATCAGTGTGAATTAACACTTATGCTCCTTATGTTGCTTACACACTTGTGGGTGTGGTGTAAGTGTCATAAGTGTACATAAGCATTGTGTGAATTTGCTGATGTTGTGAGCGACATCCAGCAAGGCCCAGATGGTAGCATCTCAACGAGGAGGTGCAGTTGCCTTGCAGACCGGAATGAAATCGGGAGTGTCTTTATCTGCTGACATAAATAAGCTGACTCAGAGGGGCAGAGAAACAAGTGCATACTAGGTCCAATGACAAAAAGGTGTCAATTGCCGCCATACTAAGACCCGATCATAGTAGCCATGATCCGAGTTGCCAGTCTACATGTGAAGCAAAAGGATAGAATAGGTTCTTTTGACGCAATGATCCATATTTGTCAGCAAAGAAATCACCCATGAACATCCTACCTCTAGGAAATGTGAGAGGGACATTTGGATGATGCTCTACATTTGAAGTGGGCTTGGGATTTGGCTTGGAGGGAGGCGGTTGTGGTTCTAGTTCGTCAGGACCATACTGGTCAACATCCTCTGGGATTGAATCAAAAACGTCGACAACATTAGGATGTCCTGAGTGATGGGGAGAGCGGGGACGCACTAGTGGCAAATGCACAATACAACTCGGAGGATGGTCAACATGGATCAGAATCGGTGAATGATTGTCTTGGATGAAAGAACCGCACCCATTTGAAGGTTGATTCAGGTGTCGAAGAACATTAGCTTTGTTTGCAAAGCGTTTGCCGCAATCTGGGCAAAACGAAAGCTTTTCCCCTTGCTGTAGTCTCCTCTTCCGAGCTCTGGGCATGGTGCTTTTAGTGTACTGCAAAGAATCCAAAAACATCACATTTAACTTAATGTTGTAAGGTGTGATCATGGAAAAGACATGACTCAACTTCAACATCCAGCCGCTTCTCAATTCTTATCGTCCCCGGCGGGACTCCGCAAGTTATTCAAGAATGCCTCAACAACCGCATCATGGAATACTCCCTGAACTTTCCCGTCTACACCCAATCTACACCGCTGCAAACTTCCAATATTCGACCCTTCCAATTTCCCCACAGATGACCTGATAGAGATGACTCTCCGAGATCTCAACTGCCTGCCCGCTGACCTCGATCAAGTGGCCTCCATCCCCAATGCTTAGGCCTAGTACCCTGGACCCCATGCGGAATGACCTGAAACTGCTTCAGCTCTATCAGTGCGAGACTGCGCAGTGCAGTCCCTCCAGCCTAGGTGCCAGCCCCGTGTTCACAATGCTCGTCAAGCAAAGGGACAGGTGTCCGATTCTGTGTGTTCATTCAAGCTCACCTCTGTTTGTTGGCGAATCGGACTCGGAGCTGTACAGTACACTAGTGATTTCACTGTTATGCTGCCGGTGAGTTCAAGCACCAGGTGCACGTTGACGTGTGCTGGGCTTTTCTTCCCTTCTATTCAGGGTTGCTAGTACACAATCATGGTCCTACCTTGGGCCCCATTCAACCATTACTCGGGTACAGCAATACCACAAATGTATTCCGTCCCATCCGAGTCCACCAAAACTTTGCGTCCAATTCATCTGCACTCATGGATATACCATCCCCCTTTGCGCCAACAATGATCAGATTATATGATGGATATGTGATGTCACTCCAGCTGTGGATTCGAGTACATCGTATGGCAAGTCATCTGATCCGACTGGACGAGAGTCTTTGCATCCACGAGCGTCATAAGGGCAGCTTGAGATCTTGTGAGATGGATGGGATGTCTTGGATTTGCCTTTATGAAGACGAAGGTCATTGTCGTCATTTTTGCCTTCGCGATCGCAAGAAACCTTGGGGTTAGATTCACGTTTGATCTTGTCCTTGCGAGTATGATGGCCATTGCCAACAATGACATGGTTATCGTGTTCACGATTACGAGTCTGAGAGAACTCGGGCTTTGAATGAGTGTTTTCGCCTCTGTGAGAAGTCCTGGCATCATGTTCATTGCTATTCCTAAGTTTGCGAGTTACGTCCTTGCCTGAATACGGTTAGTACGCACAAGCCTGTAGAAAGTTTCCAGGTACATACTATGAACTTGCTGAGGTTTGGAGCCATCCGAGTAACCGTCGTGTCTAGAAAAGCCGTCATTCGTAGGTCACTGTCCCGTTCCCTTGCCTGACTGAAATTAGAATGGCAAGTGCTGCGATACAAGAAATACATGCCTTTAATCTTGTTCCTGTTTACTGGAGATGAACTAGCTGGAAAGTAGAGGGGCTCCGAGTCCTTGTTGATAGAAGGGTCACTATCGTCAGGATGCTCGTCGGAACCACCATTAGGTCTGTCCTGTTCCTGGTCACCATCGCCAGCCGATCTTCGGTCTTCCTCTTCTTCCTCGTCACCACCGCCATTGCGAATGAGACGTGGAAATAACTCGCGCCCAGAGCTCATAACATTATGGAATCCGAAACGTTCTCCTTCGCCCGTGGCATGGAATGACGGAATTGGCATATCCGGCATGCTGACGTCGATATCCTTCTCACTTGAAGTCATCCTGTAGGGCACGAAATTTTCTAGTAGATAATAGATACAAAGATATACGGATTACCTTACTAAGAGTCTTTGCCCTTTTCGTCTTTCTCTTGCTTGATGTCTCCACCGGTGCCATTGGATTGACTGGTACAGCGTCGGAAACGGTCGCTACTTGGGGCTTCCAGCTTGTCTTCTGCTCGAGCGTAGCACTGACCTTCTTTAGCTGTTCCGTGCGCCCATTCTTGCCCATGTTCGTTCGGTTACTTCGCCGTGGTTCTTCATCGTTGGGTTGAATAGTATCCTGCAAACTGACAAGGCGCTTTCGCTTCTCACTCTTCAAATGAGCACTCATCAGGAAGCCACCCGAAGCGGAGAAAAAACCAGAAGCCGCAGAGAAAGGTACGTAGCATGAGTCTTACTTGTGTGGCTCTTTTGTTGGAAAGTAAGCGAAACCAAATAAATGCAAATGTCACGTGCAACCACATTCACATTGTATTATGTAGTGGAAAACCAAATTGCGACCTAGAAAGTAACCTAGCAAAGTCAGTTGGGCCTGAGCGAGAAGATGCACATACCCTACTGGCAACCATATCAAACAAGTGGAATACAGTCGAAGTCGAGACATTAAGAACTCATGGTTATCCGGTTTTCCATACTAGAAAACATTTTGATTGTACATATCAATGTAAGATCAACAGCTTAACTTGTACAGCAGACTAGGGAAAGCATGTCATATACTAGAGAAAGAACATCATTGATCAACTCATCAATTCATCCACTCGATGTCTCTTCACTCTACGAATATTGCATGTGTCAGCAATCCCAGCATCAACCACAGAAGTATCGGCACCGTTACCACATAGCTCGTCATACGCATCCTGAAGGAGTTTGTGAACCTCGGGGTAGGAAACTTGAGTCGGCTCATCATTCGCATATGCGTTGCAGACCATCTGCCTCCACTTGCGGAGTAGGCCAAAAATTGGCTTGAAGTATGGGTGTAGGCCAGCAAGCATAGCATCGTCGCATGGTTGGTTGATGAAATTTGCCTTCGCAAGTTTTGAAAATAAGAAGTCTTGCTCGAAAGCACACTCCGCCCAGTTATAGCAGAACGTTTGCTTGAACATCTGATCTCGGCGGGGAGAATTGTTTGGTCCACTGTAGAGACAGCAAATCCAAACCAGAACATAGAATAAGGACTCCATATCGTCCTCAGCGGTCTGTTCTATAGCTTTACAGTCATTCGGTTTTTGTAAAGAATTTTCTTTGATGATACTGAGAATCCGGAAAGATAAGAATGGCAACGTGCCCTACAAACTCAATTTAGACGATATACTACCTAGCAGTGGATATTTTGGACTCACGGTGCCAACAGAGGTGGTTGCACTTGTATTGAGTAGCTTGGCATAGTCGAAGTCAACTATCCACCCCCTCCTTCTAGATTGACCATGCTCTGGTGGTAAGGGGGTGGCAGGTTCGCTGGCAGTAGCCACGACAATGGGAGTTGATTCGACGACACTAACGGATGGGGGGGTAACCGGGGGGACAGGAGGTGGAAGAACAGGATCAGGTACGGTGGTAGCAAGGGGTGCGACAACGGGAGTCAATTCATCAACACCAACGAACATGGGGGCAATCATGAGGTTATTCACACTCATATCTTGGTGTAAGACGCCAGCATCGGTCACCAGTTTGTGTGCTATCATCAAAATTAGAACAAAGTAATGTTATGAGTTAAAAGACTTACTTTCTGAGATGGTAAGGAATGACCAAATGAGCTCCTTGAGGGACCCGAATGCGTAAATTGGGGTCGCGAATGGGGTCATCAGGATCCTGCGATGAATCTGACAATTCCCTATGGCCAGAAGCGTCTGCTGAGAGAGTGTCGACCCATAGCTGGCACGTACATCAATCGTGTTCTGAGCAAACTTGAATTCGTGTACATCGCCTTCATCGCCGACAGTCCAGGAGTGAACGACCTTAGGAACGCCCGGTATATCCTTGAGCTTATGGAGCATTTCGGTTTCATGGTGAATACACAATGCATCCACCCAATAGTCCTTCAAAGCGAATTCCTGCAACGTCACTGGATCCCGAACGTGGTAACATGTCGTGCCCCGCCCAACCAAACCATCACTTGTCCACACGATACCTAGGATGTCTAGCTTTTTATTGCTGGGGATGATCACCCACCCGATGACGACTGGAGCACTCTGTTGGGGGGTGGTGGGCGGATTCTGGTCCACCGCTAAGGTGTTGCGTGCTGTGGGAGGGAGGGGAGTAGTCAATTGTTGTTGGTCCAGGAGATCCTCGTTGATGTAGATTGTGGAGTCATAACCGAGGCACGTATGATGACCATAAGCTAGGGTAGCAGTGACATCGATGACTCTCTTGGGATGCTCCTCGATGTCTATGGGACGGGAGATAATGGTTCCACTGCGGTCATAGTAATGAAGTCGAAGATTTTTCTTTGTGAGGGAGATGCCGAGGACGAAGGTTCGCCAAGGCTGGCGGCAAAGTATAAGGTATGACTTCATGTGCATTTGGCACACCACACTCGCAGATAACGTGAATTCTTGCTCGGTATATTCCAATACAGCGATGACCTTTCTCCAGGTGATCTGGGATGGTGCGATGTTACCGTCGACCAGGACACCATCTGGTTTCCTGTTGAAACCACCGTCAGGAATTGGAAGTGTTGCGAATGTTGAGCAGAACCAGCGTCTACTGGAAGACGGGTGTAACCTCGGAGTCTTGTTGCATAGTCATTCCAAAAGATGTCGACATTACGGTGGCGATGGCATTAAAGAGCCGAGCATATTGAGTTTCAGTGGAGGCAGCTTCAGTGTGGAGTGAGGCAATACTGGAGGTTAGTGAAGAAACTGCCGAGGGGGCATATGTGGGATCACGAACTTCTGAATCAGATGAGGCAGGTTCTGGATCATAGCCATCGTTTTCGTCGTCCCTGCTAACCTCTCCATCTGAGCTTATGACTACAGTTTTCACCTGTCTGGCATTCAGCGCTGCTCGGATAGCCACAAGGCATTCAGCCTCCTCTGTCGTGAGTGACTCCACGCCAGTCTCGGGTTTAGAGGCTGCACCTGCCTGAGATGTATCCCCCGTCTCCACAGGTCCGTCGATATCGTCACCAGCTCGGGGATATGCTAATGCCTCCATACACCAGCCACTTTTTCCAAAGAGAGGTAAGAACGTGCTCGGCAAAGTGCTGGCAAGGGGAGTAGGATCCCATGAATTACTGCGACCACAGGGATAAATGTAGATGAATTTGCGCATTTCGACCTTTTTACTTCTGGTCCATGCTGGTACAAGTCTTTTGAAAAGATAGGGCAAGAGCGTGATTTTGTTTTCGTCGATAATACGATTCTGGAGGTCCCTAGCCAGTAGTTGATCCATGATTTTGCGACCTCGGAGGCCGGCCCCTCCATCTGGCATAGCGGTAGAGCTCAATTTTCCATAACGCCCCTCCTTGGTTGAGCTGGTGTGAATATTCATAGTGGAATGAAGGGGTGCCACAGCGTTTGGTTGAGGACAAAGAACATATGAACACAACGCGGAGTTCTGCAGCACTACTT
>QGOI01008673.1:0-10340 GCA_003313885.1 Boletus sp. MG55 | reverse complement strand
TGACACATGGTCCACCAGGCCCATTGGCAGCCAATGTCCGTGCCGGCCTCTCTTCAGGAACGTCACCGAACGTCCCAGAATAGCCCTGATACGTTTGATTATATCCATTCGGGGCGCTATCCCTTATCCTCTTATATCACCTCCCTCAAGCGTCATATGAACGCTTCCACTGCGTATGTACCCGACAACCCCAAATACCGCCCTCTCGCCCCCCATATCTCTCGGATCGCCCCGTGCCCTCAATGTAGACAGCATTCCAAGCGATGCCCAGTCCCGGCCACGAGTGACCAAATGGGTACTCGCATACCTGATGCAAATGACTTATCATCGCCACTACGATTCCGATCTAACCGAAATTGAAAACGCCCGCCCGGGCTCCGGAGCTCTCTCCGGCCACTGACCTTTCCAGTCTATCCGCTCGTTCGTAGGCCCCAGCCAACGGTATCCAAGACCACTCCGTTCTTCCGTGATCACCTCGCTGAACCCAACGATCTAGAAGCCGAGCGGACTTGGTCGACCCCACGAGCAATCGCAGTGCTAATTCTGTCTTGCCGCTTCGATGCCTTCCGCGGCCGTAGGACGATCCAGGAACCGGCAACACAGTTATCCGATCACGAGAAATCTGAACCGTAATGTAAAGTTTACTCATACAAGTATGTATCGTGACGTGACAATGCATGGAATGCTCCACTAGCGACAGAAAGTTTAACCCTTCACGGTAGAGAGTTTCGCATGAAACCCCACAAATAATGGTGGTCCCAAGGTTTTGATCACAATGTCACTGGGCGCCAAGATACGATGGCACTTGCACTTCCCCGTTTGCCGTCAAACACCAGAGATGGCGGTGTGCGAGGGCCACGGGGAACGGGGAACGGCAGGCCAATGAGCGTGGGCCCCGTGGGTCCAGGGAAGTACCCTAACTGAAAGGATGTACGCAAAGCTGCCTGTTCAGTGGTCGTATCGCCGAGCTATCAGCGCCGCTTCACTTCCCATGGATTTACCGCCCCCAAACTCGTGAGATCAACCTACGGCCCTGCGAGCGCTGGGTAAAACAGTGACCTTCTATTCGCGAGGAAAGTTGCCTGTGGGTTCTGTTGTGGCGTGAGTCGACGTACACGCGGTAAAAGGCGATATCGTAGGTGCGTATGCAGGGAGTGCTGTAAAATGCCGACCTTGCAGCTTGAAGGCCGAAGCATCGAATTGTTCCATTAGTGGCTAGCACCATCCAGTGCAGCGCCGGTCATTAGCATTACGAACGTAACGATGCGTTCAGCGCCATGGCATGATACATATGGGAATCCTGAGTCACCGGCCCCGCCGTGGTGACACACGATAGCAATGATTTGTCCGTTAGTCATCGAAGCGACTGCGAGTGAAAGTACGAGGACATGCCTCGGAGGTGACTTGGTAGCCGCACGATTCGGAAAAGGTGGATAGCCCACCACGGTGTCGACCCTTACGAAGTATTAGATACGGCAGTCTTGCGCGCAGCGAACTGGCCGGGTCACTTCATCTGTCCAAATGCACGGTGTTCTGACCCAAAAAGTGTGGCGTACATACAAGCAGCCGTCTGACCAAGACGGTGCAGCCTGTTAATATGCTCGTTAGGACCCGAAGAACGTCAACCGGAGGAATTCTGTACAGTAGCACCGGTAGAATAACCCGAGGAAGGAGAAGAGAAGGGTATGCCATCCGGTTGGATGGGCCGTCAGCAAGCCATGCTGTAAGATAAGTACGTTTGGGAGCGCTTAGATATTCATGGGCCAACGGGGGCTCGTTCAATCGCGGAGGAGCCGGTGACCTGCCGTTCATTTTAGCTGCTCTGCGGACGTAGAATCAAGTCGGGGGTCATACGTATGTAAGGCTGCGTAAAGTTCTAGCCCATTCTAACTTCTCGCGAATCTTGGGTGAGGACCCGAGTAGTGGATATGTGCGATAACGTAAGATGGCTGAGCAGGTGGATGATGGTAGAATTTCATGCCTGTTTGGGATGCAAGCGGACCTAGGATCGTAATCCTATGTGACATGACCCCACGTATCAATCACCTTCCATTTATTGGACAACGTGGTTTCAGGAGGTGAATGAATATTCGTCTTGACGAGGATATATGTGCGGTCTGGACGTTGGGTGGGCTCGAAATGAACGTTGAAAATACTGGTCGAAACCCTGGATGCAATGAGTTGGTCCGGAAATGTCTGTGATCAGCAGATACACGAGCTGACACCGCTTCGTTCGATCGGTTCTGCGGGTGCGATCATGATCGGTGTAGAAAGAAGGGTATCAAGCTTGAACGTACCTGCGATTCAAAGACGACACAGAAACAACAAGTTCGCAGCGGTGGTGCAACGACGGTGAGACATCATAGAAAGGGAAATCATATGCAAGACGTTTTCGGGGGTACTGTGAAAGGAGTATTCGTGACTGTCAGCATTGATCGGTGGGAATGTTCGGGACTGACCGTGCGCCACATCACCACATTCCTTGATCGATAAACAAACGTCGTCATTGTGCATGACGACGTTTGTTGATCGATCAAGGCCCTGGGATGTATACACGCTTTGAAGAGGGGGGGAAGCCTCTCGTTGGAGTCCCGTGTTCAAACCCTTAACCTCTCTATGGAGGCAATGTGGAGGCTTGAGAACAAGATGATTGTTGCATCTTGTTTGTGCATGTTAGGATCAGAGGCTCCCAGAAAACAAACCATCCTAGAATGGCAAGACTGTCCCTGTCATCCAACACCGACTAGGTCCGAAGTGCAGACGCAAAGGCTTCGTCTCCCCGCGGCCCCTCTCTCTCCGATTCTCTTCCCTGGACGTTAACATCCGTCTGAATTTTAAATTTTAGGAGTTTTACCCTACAGGCGTGTTGACGATCTATTTTGTAAAGTCGTACCTATTCGGTCGGAATGCCCCAACAAGTGGACAACGCGACGATCGTGATGTTAGATCGCATCTGCGGAGACGATATTGGACGGAAATTGCGTGTTGCAGGAAGGTGCGGCTTTGATTACATTCGTTCCACGCCTCGCTGTACACAGGGGTCGGCATGCACAGGATGCTCACATATGATGCCGAAACCACGCTTGTATTACTGCATGACGCATCCAAGGCACTGCTCGTCGATGTCAGTCTCTGTGTTGACGCCGACGTTTTTATGTCTGCGCCGGGCACGAAGGATCCTAACATCGAGCATCGATGGGCATTAGATCGAAAGAGCTATGTGTGGGTCGTTGGCTACCTCGAGCGGGTTGATGTAAGTGATGCTGGATTCCGATATGCTCAGACGATCTTATAGAACACGCATCCGCTTGTTTCCGCCAACCAGTCGGAACTGCCCATACCCATGCTTCCCGCCTACCTAGCACCACCAGATATTGATCCCTCGCTCGTTGTGCGTGCCGTAATTATCGCACCAGTCACGCGGGATTTCAGCACTGGACGAGTGCGAGATATGCTTGTTGGGATGGCAGAAATACCTCCCGTGCCGTACCCAGAGTGCGCAGGGGAGAACTCTACTTGTCGTCAATCGACGTGACGGGGAATCACGGCTGTCAAATCGGATGGGTATATTCGGAGATGCGATCCGAGCTGGAGTTCTCTCACAGATGTCCGCAGAGATGACGTGCAAGCACATCGGACTTTTCCTTGGGGGTGTGGCGTGGGTTAGCCGAGTACGTTGTGAGTAGCAAGGATGCCATCGAGTAGGACGTTTCACTGATCTGAATCGCGACCGTTTCTCCGCGAGGTTGTGGAGCACACGCTGGAGCCTCGACGCATCTGATCTGTGTCTGTGATATGGAGTGATGCGTAGTGTGTGCTTGTGTCAGGTGTCTCTATCGTTGGACCAATGATATACGGCATGATTTCATCGAGATGGGTTGGATGACCGATAAGATTAGATGGTCGAGGGCTAAGCGGTAAGCCGAAATTAGGCCGGGTGTATTTTCCCCCGCTTCCATGCCAAAAGTAGGCAAGCGAGGGACGATGGGGACAAAGAGACAAAGGGATAAGTTGGTCCCGACGCTGGTGGTGGACGGTTTTTGTGTGCTTTATTTTCGTTTGTTCTGTGGAGAGTGCGCTTGGACGGCCGCGCGGGCTTGCTTTATGAGAGCCACGTGTTGTAAGAGAGGTGACCTGATTTGGGTAGCGCTAGATCGGGAGTTGGATAGAGCGTGCCCTGCCTCGCCTCAGTGCAAGCCGGCGCGCTGAGAGCTCGCACCACTCAGACCACAACGCTCTTTCTCTCATCAACCGTCCCCACCCATATATCTATCCTCCACACCATCCCTCCCCTCCATATTGCATATATCTCCGCAGACACCGCTACCACACCTCGCCGACATCGTCACATAACGCTTCGTCCCCACCCACCATGATACGCTCTGCCATCAATCCACACGCAGACCTATTCCGCTCGCCCCTGCAGCCCCGCCAGCCGGTTCCTTATTCCTGCCCTCGTGACTTCCCGGCCTCCCTCGAGTACGACTTTCCGGCCTCATCCACCTCCAGATTCCCCATCTCCTCCATTCGCCCCGACGCACCTCAAAAATCCAGTGCAAAGCCACCCGCACATCCCCCCAAACCCGAATCTCCCCGCCACGATCCGCTTTACATACTCTCCCAGACACCCCCGCCTCCACCCCGGTCATACCCCGACGTCGTTCCAGCGCCTCCGGTGGCACCTGGCGTGCTCGCAGACGGTGTCCTCACCGCCAAATTGCCCTCCGTCCGACATTTCCTTGAAGCCGCGACCATCGCCCCACCCGAGTGTCCGCCATTGCCCACTGACAAGCGGGTCCTGGCGCTCGTAGCCCTCTCTGTGTTCTACCATCCTCTCCATCCAGCCCACTGGGCTTTCTGGAACAGAGAGCAGAAAAAGGCGACCGCATTGATGATACAGTCTGTCTTGGGTGAGTACCTTTGGCTCCTGCCCCGCTCCCGAGCACTCCGTTTCAGTCATGGCCTGATACCCGTTTCAAAGATACTACTCCCACACCTATTCTTTCTCCGATTGGATGGATCGACGTCCCAGAGAACCTCTGGATTCTGAAGAGCATGCAGCTCGCTTATGCGCCGGCGCTCGCATCACATCCTTGGTATGCGACTTATACTCCCGCTGAACCTGAGAACCGTATGAACCTCCGGAAACGTAAACCACCCGCCATTCTCTCACTGACAACACACGCTGTTAGCGGCGACGAGACTGTAGACGAAGAGGAGAGAGTGACTCCGCCACCTCGCAAGCGTGCCAAGACGCGCAAATCGGCTGCTTCTCGTTTAACAGAGGCCCAAGTCAAGTCCAATGCTCATGACGAGCCTGCAGACAGGGAGACCCAACAGGGCGATGGGGGAAGAGCGCCAGAAGCTGTGGAGGCGGCGCTATTACTTAAGCCCGATACCCCACCCGCTGTCAGCAAATCTACGAAACGCGAGCGGATCGATTCTCCTGACATTCTTATTTCTGCGAGTGCGGTAGACGAGTCCGTTCAACCCGACCCACCGGATGCAGAGGAAGCGCCGGAGTTGCGTAAAAGCTTGCGTCAGCGAGAACGCAGGGCAAAGGCAACGAGCTCTGCATCACCTGCATCTGTCGCATCCACTCTCACGCCATCCGTTCGGGCTCGCGGTTTGTCTCAGGCACGAACGCCATCCTGCGAGTCATCCTCAGTGACCTCCGAGTCCATCGGAGGAGGGGAGTCGGGCTCGAGCACAGCCGTCAGCCTGTGTGAGGAAGAGGCGACGAAATCCAAGGCTACCAAGACAGTGGAAGAAGTAGCCGATGAAGAAGAAGCAGAAGAGGACGGCGTCGAGGGTCCCGCTGCAAAGAGGGCTCGAACTGCCCGTCCCAGAGCCAAAGGTGGCTCTCGAGCGAGAACGGCGACGAAGACTAAGACGGATACCATCACTGACGAAGCAAAGACGAACATGACCGTGCAGGCGCGGCCAAAGGCACGATCGAGGGCCAAGACCCGAAGACGCTGATTTGTAACAAGACGGAATCCAGCATCGGCATCGGTATCAGCATTGAAATTATCATCATACCCGCATCGAACTGGAAGGAACCACAATTTTTTTAAATCTCGGTCTCAAGTTGTATACAAGTCCCGCTGTTGGGACGTCGTTTACGTCACAGCAGACGGTCACGTACGTGGGTATAGAATGGAGGTTGTATCATCAAGTGGGATCGCTGTGATTCCTTGTCCATCCGTTCTTTATATATATATCTCCCCTGTTTCCCCTGTATTGTCGGATGCAATCTGTTGGTTGCGTCCATACTACTGTCGCTTTGCTGTACAGTTGGTTTGTACCCGGTAGAACGTTGTGTAGCTCGGGGGGTGATTTGTACCATATGATCGGGGGTGTAGGAGATGTAGGAGGTTGTACCGTCGCATACTTTCTTGGAATTATACTTTCTCGGACCCGGATGAGGTGCTCATTGACGCGACGTGTCTGTCACAAACACGATGTGACATTGCACGTGATCAATGACAATGTAACAGCACTGCCACGATTTGTCGGTCATCGCTGCGGGCGACGTCGGGCACGCGGCGAGCAAGTGCAATGGCAGGTATTCGTCGTGTCCTAGTTTGGGTCGACACAAGTCATCTGAATCCATTTTAGACTATGCCCTCTTCGCCATCGCAGATTTCGATCCCAGCACGTACGCCAACGCCGTCCTCGCCGGCGAACCCTACCCTCCAACCTCCTCGTCTCAACCGAAACCCAAACCTGCCCTCTCGATCCAAGAGCCTGCCAAGGAGGACATTTCCGTGGCGATCTCCAAGCTAGACCTCGGCATCGAGGACGTCAGCAAGCAAATCAAGGCCCTGGTGCGTTCGTCTCGTCGCGACGCTTTTCGGGGTGGTGTTGATCGCACCGTCGGGCGGGGTAGGTCACGGCGCACCACGAAGACCTGCTACAGCACGCCTCGAACGCGAGCAAGCTCTCGGGCTCTCTGTCCTCCGTCCGACGCGGCCTCGACGACGTCGAATCCTCGATCGAAAAGTGAGTGGGGCTGGTGTGTCCGTCTTGGGTGTGCGACACGAGCGCTGAGCCGAGCGACGACCCCGACAGACTACGCCAAAAGATTCGCGTGCCGTACGAGGCGCTACAGGCCAACGTCGCTCGGCTGCAGCGTATACGACACGCCAACGATGCGCTTCGCCGTACGGCACGGTTCGCCGTCCTCGCGAAGCGACTCGAGGCGCAGATGAGCGAGCTCGCTGGGTACGAACACCCGGATAGTGGCGGGGAGAAGCGCGCGGGCGGGGATCATCAAGAAGAGAAAGAACGGACGATCGCCAAGGCGGCGTTGAGCATCGCGGAATTGAGTGCGTGTTGAGATCGGCGATCGGCGTGCGGAGTGAGTGGGTGATTGACGGGAAGCAGGTGCATTGCTCGACGGACCGGACGAGGACGGTCCAGAAGCGACGCGCGCGCATCCGGACGGCGAGTCGTCGCTGCCGACGGGCGCGAATAGCATTCCGCTGCGTTCCGTCAACGCAGCGGCCGCGTACGTCCCGTTCATCGTGGATGCGCGAAAAAAGGTCAAGGAAGAGATGGAAGCCATGGTACTTCAAGGGCTGATTTCCCTGGTGTGTAACATACGTTGCGCTGTCGTCGCGAGCGTTCCTGACGTTGTCGGTAGAATCAATCGCTGCTTGCGTCGTCGCTGCAGACGGCTTACAACCTGCGCACCTTGTCCACGCTGGTGGAAGGTCTCGTACGTGATTTGAGCGAGGCCGTGGAAGATCGCATCCACAATGCCTTTGATCTCTCCCGCATATCAAAAGAGATCGTGGCCAAAGGTGCGTCGGTTGGTGTGGAAGTTTCGTTTCGTTCCAAGCATGTCATGAATTGCAGAACTTCCACAAGCTTCGCAAGGATTGCTGTACAAGTCGCGCGTGCGGACGGAGCCGACGAACATCACTGCACCCCAATTTGCAGCTGCGCTGTGGACGAGACTCGAGTCGCTTGTCGAGGAAATGGCGGGATGTTGCATCAAGGTAGGTTTCTCTTCTGGTCGGTGTTCCCCGGGAGTCAGGATTTCGCATCTAGGTTTATACCCTCGAGAAAGTACTCAATCTCAAAAAGGACCCACTGAGTGGAGTATCATTCCTCGACGAGGCACTCAAGGTTTGTGTTGATATCCATATGATCGCGGGTGGTTGACCATACGAACGTCAGGCGATCGACAGTAAACCGAGTACTGTATTTTGGGCTTCTCTGGGAAAGTCTTTGGAAAAGTGCGCGCGCGACGCTGTCAAAGGTCGGGGATGGTCTCGACCTCGTCGATGTGATCTGACCCCAACCATAGGATCGAGTTTCCTACACCAAACTCTGAGCTCTGGCTATCCCAAGCTCCTACGGCTTTTTCACGAGTTCTTTGCTAGCATCGCTGTGCACACGGACACCGTATACACTCCATCTTATCAATCGTGAGTCTCTTCCGGCGCCTCTGAACGCTCATCACCAACGACCAAACCAAGTCCAGAAACGATCCTCGTACTCCGTGCGCTTTCCACTTTCGAAGCCCTCTATGTGTCTCGTTCGTCTACGAGAATGAATGAGGCCGTCGCTCAAGCTTTCTCCGGTGGTTCTCGTACGCCTCCCGGCGCAAACGAAGGCAACAACGTCGTGCGCACGATGACCAATGAGCTCGACTCTGCACGTTTCGATCCCCTATTGGTGCGGGCGGTAGCCAAGAATGCCGCGACAAGTCTAGAAAGCGTGGCCACCAAGGCCGATGCACTGGTGCGCGGCTCGTCGTCTGCACGGACGTCGCCAACGTCATTCATTGCAGGTGGTGTCAGACCGTTCAGGCGTGTCGTTGTCGGGCCCAATGGCCACGCCACAACAATTGCTGAACGGACAGGTTGCGACCTGTTTATATCACTGCTGGACCAAGTTGGAGAAACTGATGGAAGAACACGCGGAGAGCGTGTCGACCGCCATCGGACCCAGCATCACCGTACGTGAACGACATACTGGATCGTCGGCCGTATTCACCTGCATCGTTAGAAAATCCGAAGCAGATATGATCACATCGTCGATCCCCTGCTGGCCGCCATCAAAAAGGAGCTCGCAAGTATCATGTCGAGACTCCACCGGCTCGACCTGCAAAAAGCGATCGACCCGATGTCGGGAATGTCGGGAACGAGTCTATACATGAAAGACCTCGTCGACAAGCTCAACTTTGTCAAGACGGGCTTGTTGAGCAACTTTGCGCCCGAGATCGCACGATCTTGGTACGTACGGGTCGTCGTCGTTTTTGATCCTGATCTCTAATGCACACGGACGAACAGGGTGCCCGGTCTCGTCAAGTACGTCATTCGAATATTCGTGTTGCACGCGTCGATCGCGAGACCGCTCAGGGAGAGCGGCAAGCTTCAGCTGACGACCGACATGGCGGAGCTCGAGTTCTCTTTGAACGCGTTCTTGGCCGACGGATCGCAGAGCAAACGGAGCGGGAGCCTCGAGAGCATCGGCGACGAATACAAGGCGTTGAGAGCCATGCGGTGGGCGTCCTTTTTTTTGCCGCGTCCCGTTTCTGGTGGATTGACGTGTGTACGCCAGACCGCTCTTGTTCCTCGACAACGCGTACTTGGCAGTGCCTGAGCGCACCGCGGGCCTCGCGCCCCTCGTCGTGCTCCACCACATTCTCGTGCGATCGCCATTGCCGCTCCCACACACGCTTCACGGCTGGCAGGAAAGTGAGTACGTACGCTGGGTCGACGAGCACGCGCCAGAGGAGGCCTTGTCGCTCATCGATGGCAGCATCACACATTGGGAGAAGCGGGATCGCAAGGAAGACGTCGAGATGGCCGTGGAGTACGTCAACCTCGCGCGAGCTGTTCTTCGGACTGCACAAAGAACGTGATATATATATTGTGTGTCGGAGACGATTCATTACTGGGAGTTCATGCACGTGGAGGATCTGACCCGGAGACAGACTACGATGGTATGTAAACAAATCGTCCTTCGCTTGCCCCATCTCTCGAATGGTAAGTAGTTTCTGGTATCCCTTCCATCCAGTGTTGTATCGTGCGCAAGTACGAGGGAATCACGAACTCCCAAGCTGGGACAATTCGTCATCGAAGAAAATGGCAGTAAGAGGCACGCCGTCCGAACGGATAACCCCGCGGTACATGCCATCGCAGTTGAGCGGCAGGGCGACTGACCCAGCCAAGTTGTCAGTTTCGACCGTACGGGCGCAGATACGAGATTGTGTTACCATTCCCTTGTCTGTCCACGGCGATGACGCCACCCATCCCACCGTCCCTGAACAGGTCATCGACGACGTGTCGTGCTGCTTCGTCGACAGACTCGTCGAGGTATTG
>QGOI01008664.1:0-16299 GCA_003313885.1 Boletus sp. MG55 | reverse complement strand
CGCCGTGTATAATGGAAGCGAAATAGAAGGCGGACAGTATAGTCCCTGTCGAGCGCATGAGGAGGCCACCGACAACAGGTCCGACAGCTACACCTGTGAACATAAGACCGAGTAAAAGTGCGAAGTATCGTGATCTGCCCAATCAACGGTTTCAAAAGACGGGCGTAAAACTGACGCCAAGCACAATTGACCTTGTAGATGGCTCAGTTGTATCTGCTAAGTATGCCTGAGTGACCGCCATGCTAGTCGATATACCTATGCATAAAGATGAATGTCACATTCGGTAGACTAACCCTCGAATGAGGGCTGTGAAAAGCACTCACTTCCACACAGACCTTCGATCAAAAAGCCGATCAAAGGGAACCAGTATCCGCCCGGCAATACATCCACAAACCATGCGGTGATGACATGGGTAGCATCAGTCACCAAGAGACCGAATACCGAGGCAAAGATGACGATACGCCGTCCGGAACGATCAGACAACTGGTAGACACCCTAAGCCGAATAGCCCACCAAGCTTTCGTATACACTTACAGATCCCCACCAGCCAGTTGTGAGGCAACTGAGTATCCCCATGCCAGTCATAAAGACTAAAAGCGAGTTCAGACAGACGAAAAATAGGGAAATCAGTACACACCTGCGTTGAGCCTTGCAACGACCGCCTGCACGACTGGATCTGAGGCACACTTTTGCTGGGAATCAGGTTCATTTTGGATATAGTCAGACGATGCGGTGTACACGGAGTTTAGAAGGAGGTTGGGGATTGTTTCGACCGCGGTCTCACTGCCATCAGCCACATGTGGAATTAGTACATCAACGGCGTTGATTGTCACGGGGTTGCGTGTCGGCGGGAATGCAAACGTATGTAGGTTATTCTCGATATATTCCGGTCTGTGAACACGGCATGCAAGAGCAGTGTACATGGCTACCTTTGGGGCGAGTAGTGCAGAGGATCCGATGGAATAAATGAATGCACCAAAGATAAGCCTTGTAGAAAAATGAGTCAAGTTCAGAACCACACATATATACGCTGGCTTGCACTGACCAATAGGGAGAGGGCCTCTTCCACCAAGGAAGTCTGTTCCATGACGAGACTTCACGAGCGTGATTCTCGCTTTCCTCCTCCTCGGACAAAGGGGAACGGATCTGCTCCGAACCGAGAAGAGTGGGCGGTTCGTGATTTGGGTAAGAGTGCCCATCGTGGTCATCTGGATGGAAAGCGCCCTCTGCGTGCCCGGTGCTTCTAGAGGGGATCATGGCTGGTAGCGGAAGTAGAGTCGGTGGACATGATGGACAGACTATATTTAAACGCTGAGATGAGCCTGAGTAAAGTTCGCCACAGGCAGCCTGCTAAGTAATACCGAAAGTGGTTCCTGCTCGGTCATTGCTGCTCTGTCAATGCCAATATGTAACAATGTACAGCAATCGGGAGACCATACGTACGTATGTACATATATGCCGTTATAACACATACCCCCTCGGGAGAAGCCCAAAGTATGTGTTATAAGGGAGTATGCGTTGTCAGGAAGTCGGCTAAAAAAAAACCAAAGACTCGGACGGCGCGAAGTTAATTAAACATGCAAATCTGGTACTCGTTAAGTAAATATACTAAAGTCTTGGGAGCGAAATAACTAGTTATCTTGTTGTCCTTCATCCCCTGCATATCGAGGACTCATACTATCCTCTGCCCGAACGAACCCAGCATCACCTCCAGCTTACGTGCAAATGGATCATCTAGTTCGTTAACATACTTCTGCAATTGCCATGCCACCTGGAGCGCCTCGTTTCGCATCAGACCTGGTTCACCCGGAACATCCAACTCGTCATTATTCACACTACCTCCGTTATTTGCTTCCCGCGCTGCCTTTGCGTCCATCACCACATGAAAAATGTCTTCATCTGTTGCTTCGAAGAAATTGTGAGTCTCTGCAGCTGGATTAAGGAGTTCTTCCGGACTCATATGGTTCGAACGTTGGAACTTGGAGGGCCCCCGGTAGCTTCCAAATCATCGAGGGCTTTGGTAACAAGTTTTTCGGCTTCGGCAACAGAGTCCTCATGGGTTTCGGTGGTATGAATCAGGGATGAGATGGGGAGTGACTCGGAGGGGCGGATGGATGATGAGGACGAAAGCGAGTCAATGTCGGGTAAAATGTTGGCCTTGCGCCAACAGTTCTGGATCATCGTCATGTCCACCTCGTTCCAGCCACTCCTGATCAACCTCTGATATTTGTTGACCAGCCTTTAGCTTGGTCACAAGCTTGGCCTTCTGTTCTCGAATCTGATTTTGAAGCTTTGTTAAGCCCTTTTTGAATGTCGAGTGGTTTCATAATGATAGAAGTTGATGCGGCGGTATCCGAGTCAGTGGTTTGGGTTGTTCTTACCATTCTGGGATGGTGAAAAATAAGTATTATATAATACAAGTTCCTAATGTAGCAGTTTATTCACATTATGTAAGTGAATGTATGAGTTTTGAGAACCAAAAAATAGTATGGGTTATGTGTTATTGGAGAGGTATGGGTTTTGGGTACGAAATCCCTGCGAACCAAATCGGGAGACTGAAAATGTATGTGTTATAAGGGAGTTATGGGTTTTACCCGGTATGTGTTATAAGGGAGTCGACTGTAGACAGTTAATGTGTCTTAAGCGAGGTGTTGGGCCCATCAGCCACGTCCACGAGGTCATCGTACTAGAGTGAAGTTCATCATGGTCGTTGGTTCGGACATTTGGACGTTATTGCACAAGGACCATTTCTTTTTCTCGAAATGACGATTGTATTTATAATTTGGCTGAAAATGGGGTAAGCATCATATCATGCACATGCTTGACCTAGTAGGACTCGGACGCGTAACTGGCATTATCTTATCGAGTAACTTAGTTCGGACCTCTTCTCACACTTCAGATCTCTGTCTACAATGGTGAGCTCGATAAGCGGAAAATGCACGCTAAAATGCACTAAAGACAAGACGGAAACTTGAAGTCGCACACAGTTGATATACCCCAAGGCCTCAAGGATTCCCTCCGCAAATTTCGTTTCGCAAGGCGGAGCCAAGGGAGTGCTGCGCTCATCGTCAAGATCAACAAAGACAGACTCATCATGGAGGAGCAGGAACAATTTGACAACATCACCATGGAGGAACTTGTGGAAGGTAGTGTGACCTACTAGTAATCATGGATTTGGATGATAACAGGGATCATCCTTCCGACTAGAGCTTCCTGAGCACTCACCAAGATACGTCGTGCTCTCCTACGAGCTCAAGCACAGGGACGGAAGAACCTCATTCCCGTTGGTTCTCGTCAACTGGGCACCTTCTTCATCCGAGACCAAGCTTATGACTCTGCACGCAAGTGCGTATCTTGACTTCCAAAATGTCGTGCGTATAGTATCCAGGTGCTAGTCTCGTTCAATCACGACCGAGATTCTTTCCAGGCGGACATATCTAAGGTCATCGAAATCAACGATGGTGCGGAGAGTCTTACAAAGGATGCTATCGATACGAAGCTCCTCTCATCCTGACGGTTGACCGTTCCCATGTCACACGTACTGTATACAAATGATTTCAGACTAGCATCCGCACATTAGACAACAATTGGCATCAATGATCTATTTCACATCGATATCCGACGAGACATGTTGTTTAGCGATCCCTACCAACGCGTACTCGTTCCTGAGCCCACCGACCTAAATAATTTTATCTCTCCTGTCTGGCCTATATTCCGACGGACTCAACTGTTTGACATGGTTGAGGAGCCACGCTAGGCTCAACATGTCAGATCGTAGCCAATGATTTGATGCTGAGCGCTGAGCGCTGAGCATTGCCCTACACACCGGTACTACTGCGGCGGGGTATCATTTGTCCGATCATGGGAAGCTCATGATGATAACTCGCTTTTCAAGAAGCACAGGCTGGGAGTCTAGGTTAGTTACTACTAAGTGTGCGAGGGAGGGTAACCTGGGCTGTCGAGCCTGTTTGCTGCCCCCGTCAGGCGCCCCTCTCCAAGGATTAGGGCCGTGTACAGTACGCGCATGGACAGGTAAGGGGGCGAGATGGGTGCGGTTTCGAGCCGGCGAAAGCTCTCGTCAGGGGGCTTAACCGCTATCCCGACCGCCGCCCTTCTAGGGCTGTTTAGGTGAACTACCACTCACTTAGCAGACAGAGGGAGTTGGCACGAGCATTGTCAATGATAGTGTGTTGGCAGCGACCCTCCGCGAGAGTGGTTGCGATATGGGTGAAGGCGGGTGGGGAGAAGGAGGCTTCTTATCGGCAGAAGCCATCAGTGGCCTATGAATAGGTGTGATCCTACGGGCCATCGCCACTGAGATAAGTTACGAGGATGGGCCCCGGCCCCGATGGGGAGTCGACGGGACATCTCGAACGACGATGTCAAGTGCGTGATCATATGAATATTGTGCAACTTGACCATATGAAAAGAAATTTGAGAATCCACCTCTGTTGTACCGAGAGTGAGCTGAAGGCATGAGAGTTGAGCGAGCTGTGGCAAAAAGAAATGCAAAAATGTTGCTTCCCCATCACGCAGACATGTTCTCCTTGAAGCTTGAACGTTGAACTTTGATTCATAGAAAAGTTGAGTCTTTCCACCCTCTGGAGCAGAGACCCGCAGCCGTTGGGGAGTTACAAATTGACTCGCCGCCAGATGAGCGTGAAAGTCACCCCGCTTTATCGATATGCAACCTGCTGCGATGGGAGATTGTAGCTCCACTCGTCCAGATAAGTATCTGCTAGGTCAGCCCCGTTTCTGAAAACAATAGTGCAAAAGAGTAGCGCTCCTGTGCAAAGTATGAGCAGGTGGACGCACCGCCAACTTTCGCCGCATTTGTCACAAAGTTACACATCACCAATCCCCGTAACAAACGTCCACCATACCTTGGGGAGTCGTGAATCGTCGGCGACACTACGCAGAACAGACCGATGCCTGGGCCTCTTTCAGCATCATATTGGCACTGGTGAGCTGTTCCGTCTGTTCTGCGTCACCTTCCAAATTTTACATAAAATATGACATTGGAGACGATCAATACCGGGATGTAAACAGACCACATCGATGTCAAGTTGCGTTCCGCAAGGGTGTACGATTCGCTATCAACTCCTTTCTTGACTTGGTAGCATTCTCGGGTGCCGATAACGCAGGACCTGATGGCACTGCATCCATGCAGGGTAAGTGACCCGAAGAGGATAAAACGGCACTGTGAAGAGGTACTATACGCGGAGAGCTATGGCGAAAGCAGTATGCTGCAGTGAGATTTTTTTTCACAGGAATTCACACGGCGTGCAAACATACCTTGACAAAGCAGGCTGAACGAGGATGAATGCGGTGATAAAAGCAGCGAGGATCACCTTATCGGACCCTAGACGACAGCACTTGAATTGAATCCGTTCTCAGGAATTCTCCCGAAATTGATACGTGCAATTCTTCCGTGACTCAGTTGTCTGCTTTGAGCAACATGAGCATGGATTGAAGCTAAGAAGAGGACACGATCGATCTTACACCAGCCGTATGAATGAGGCTTACGATGTATTGTTCGCGGGAATGGTCAAGATCATCGGGTTCAGATGTTCTTCCCGGAGAAGCTCCGCTGACGATAAATCGAGAGACTTTGAAAGTTGACCCAAATATTGTAAGCCAGAGCGTTTATCAAACGGGAATTCCTGGGAGGAATTCCCGCTGAATAAGAACATTACTCACCCAACATCAGCAGTGCCATGTATTGAACCTAGTATGTGAGATTCAAGTTACAAGGTCAGGCATAGATATATACAGCAGGTACAACGCCCGTCAGGTTCTCCATTACGCTGTCCAAAGTATCCAGGAAAAAAGACCGTGTTTTGAACATTACTCACCTCTTGTGCCACTAGGGCAATAACATGGTTCCATACGATATGATACCCGTGGACGCAAACGATATACCTCGAGTTCGTCATGGTCACGCTCATGGCCTCAAGACTTGAACGGCCTCGTCGGATGCTATGTAAAGAGCTCCCTTATTCGGAGATGGATGATAAAGCACAAACTCATTTCGCTTGGCGTGGCGCCCGGATTGGCATACCTGTCAGTGCCTAGTAGATATCTCATTCTCGAAACCGGCAAGTAGGGGTTTACTTGGCTATGATCCGTCGGAAATCTTACGCGACGGGTCGCTAGCCTTTCAGTCCTCATGTGCTCCGTGGCGGCTAGCAATCCTCCAAGGGGATTAGCTCTCGATAGTGCGGTCACGGATGACATCAGAACACCCGCCTGAGGACATGGTCGCTCTCACAGGTTGTGTGACAGTATTTGGGTAGAGCCCCGTCGAGGACATCCTGAGATGTCAAAGTGAGTGACTAACCCATATAAAAGGTGTGAAGAGCGCCCGCAACAAGAGGAAGTTGGAGGGACGTGCCATAGGTTAGTGTGAGTAGGTCCCGTACCGTTCAGAGGCCTCGTTTTCGCAACGGAAAGTAATCTAGGTGACATAGCTTAGGGTACGATCGACAACGTCTATCTTCTGCGCGGCAATGATATTTAGGTGACAGTGTGATTCTCACGGAAGTAACATACTTGGGCACGTCGACCCAGCATACACCAAAATTCTTCAACTTAGCCTTTGCGTTGGGTCAAATATGGACTTACAATGCTTATGGGCCTCTGAAACATGCGCAAGATGCTCTGGCTTGTAGCCTGAGTGCTGTCACAATTTTCATCCCAATGCCAGGCGACCGTCGAGACGATATGAGGAACCATGCATTTGCTAACACATTCCGCCGGTGTGATTTCTACAGTTCTGAATAAGGGGGAGCAGCATCAGTGGCCTACATGCTCGAATATATCCTACCTCGACGCCAACGGTCGAGCACCTGTAGCTGGCATACTTTGCGAGTTGCAATGGAGATATATAGTGTGATAATTAGATGCGATTACACACATGGTCTACTCCCTAGGAACGAAAGGGCTGGTGACGCGCTTGGACGGCGCCTCGATGATCGCCGGAAGGTTCCTTGCCATTTCCTTGGTGCCGGCTGGGAAAGGAAGATCATCCACACCTTTGGGCAACACCTTTTCATACTCCCCTTTAGCCTGATGAGCTTTCGCCACGCTAACCATTTTCTTCTTGGCATCACGAATTAGGACTTGGGCATCATCGATGCCAGGAACGGCACCTTTGAGGAAGATCAAGTCGAGCTGGTTGTCCACTCGTATTACGGCGAGGTTCTGAACAGTGATGCGTTCACCCCCGAGCCGACCTGCCATCTTTTTACCAGGCCAGACACGACCAGGATCCTTGACAACACATTAAGCTATACCACAGATTTGGCGACGAGCCAGAGATACCACAAACCTGATGTGCACCAGTGGCTCCGGCAGAACGATGAGATACAGAGACACCGTGACTTGCACGCAACCCCTTAAAGTTCCAGCGCTTCATGGTGCCTTGGAAACCTTTGCCAATACTGTTTAACAGCCTGCGTCAGCAAAACAGCAGGTTACATATCGGAATTGAGCCGTACGAGTTCGCTATGACATCTACATATTGCCCTGGGACGAAGTGAACGGCCGACAGCGTGGTACCTTGTTGGGGTTGAGATTCTGTATTGAACTAGAATCTGAGGACATACCGACGGGAACATGTGCATCCGGCGTTACTGGAAACTCCTTCACAATGTACTTCGGAGGTACCTTGGCTTTTCGGAAATGACCCTTCATCTGGTTCGTCGTCGTTCTACCCGGACGATCAGATGCGCCTAGTTGAACGGCATGATACTCGGTCTGATCTGGTCGTTTGTACACGATGTTGGCCGTTACTTGGCAATTCTCGAGCTACAATACACTTAGCGACAAGTCCGGGACGAGTCTCAACACATACCTGGAGAACAGTCACAGGGACGCGCACACCATTGTTATCCCACATGGCAGTCATCCCTCGCTTCCTGGCTATGAGTCCCGTACGAATTGACTCTGCTGACCATTGGGGAGCGGCCGTGGAGCTCGACGCGTCGGAATTTGTAGCCTGTGCAAGTCTGGTGGCCGTATTATGAAGTTGCCTGCATTGTCGTAGGATTTGGCGTGGATTTTTCGAGAATGTCCAGGGCCTAAGCATTGTCTACGTTTGAGCACAAGTTTTGCTAGAGCTATAGCGCCACGGTCCAAGTGGTTTTCCTTAGTCCCGATGCTTTCCTTTTTGGGAGTTCCCATCAAGTTGGTCACTTGTGCCGGCGCCGCTTGCAAGTTGGATTCGTTGCATCCCGGCCCCAGTCTCCCCCCGAACGCTCAGATGGAATGGAGCATTGGCCCGGACATGAAAGGCAAGAAAAAGTACAGATCGCGGACAAGTCGAAAGACAAGGGCAAACGAAAGGAGCATCACCTAGAGTCAAGCTTTTGGCAATGGCCTCACTTGGAACACGGGTCGATCGGCAGAACTACCTTGGTCTCGAAGGACGGGAGAGTGCAATGGAGCAGTGTTGTTGATACATCCCACGGTATGTGGTCCTTATGTTCGTGTCGTGTCGTACTAATTCGTATTCTAGGTACGAGATGGTTGCCCCTGGGCAGACGAGCAAAGGTTTTCCCCGAGGCACGTTCCCCTCAAGTTAATATACAACAACATTCTTCCCGCCAGCGCGCTGAGAAAGGAGTGAGGGTTCGCCTTTTCTCTTGACAATGACCGACTGATACGGTGTGATTTAGTTACAGTACCTTCGCACCTACTTTCCGGATGTTGACTTCCCCAGCGAGTTGCTTGGGAGTGCATTGGAAGCAGACTCCAGGGAAATGCGTCGTTTGAAAGCATTCGACCCTTTCCTCGGAAATCTGCTGGAGATTATGCCTTCTCATCATACCGAAAACGAATCCACCGTTGTGTTTCCGATGGGCGAACTTGGCAGGGAACTTAGTGAGGACAGCCGTGGTCTTCATGTCAAATTATATACTTATATTCGTCTCAGACATCTCTCGATTTAATTTAGACAGCTTGGGAAACATGGTGTTCATCCCCGCAGGGTCACCGTCTTTTACGTTTGAGACGCCAATTCTGCAAATCTCGTCTGCGGTTGGGCCATCTGAATGGATTGCTGCACCATACTGCGCTTTTCTGATCCGCACACACACTTCGTCTTCTCTTTTCCACCTAGAACATTCGAAGGTCACGAGAGAACTCGACATTACGAGGTCTGAGGCTGGAGACATTCCAATCGTGGATTCCAGAATCCTGGCTTCTGGTCCTGACATTGTTGTCGTTAATCGAAATGGAAAGGTATACAAGTGCAATACACATCGCGGCAGCAAGGCGATGTATGTTGCGATTGCCACTTCTATTGCAGCACCTGACCACTTGTTTGAACTAGGCAGTTGGTTGGAGCCCACGAGGTCAGCACTGACGACGACTTTTGGCAACTTGGTATCACCAGACGGAACGACGAATGTTTTCTTGCATCTTGTAAAGCTGTCAAGCGTGTTGACTTGAGGGTATGTGTCCATTTTTATTTTTGGACAACTTCTCATTGTAACCTCGCAGTCAGCAAGCTCGTTTGCGGACGTATTCTCTCTCGATCACCCAAGTGCAATTGTGACATCGTTTGAGAGCCCGATGCACGACTACATTAGCCGCATCACTACTACTTCTGACGTGATATGGCTTGATGATCGCTTCCGCAGACGACCTCTATTGGGTTATAAACATTACCGCAGTTTCGATCGGACTCTTAGAGTGCTAACTGCTAACCTCAGCGGTGGTATGTCTCTATCTTGCCTTACAGAGCGTGCACTTATCAGTATTTCTAGCCTCGTTCTCGCTATTAACGTCACGGAGAAATAATTTGGTCACCTTGTACGATGTTAGCAGAGGCTCTGATGGTCTCTTACATTGTAACTCTATTCCGTCTTGTCTGCCTCACGATGGATCGATGTTCACAACGTTCGATGGCCATGCACTTGTTGCGTTGCCCTCCGACGAGGAGCTGACATTCCTTCGCCTCTGTCAACGTGGGAGCATCTACCGACAAGATATCCGCGTTGTTCGACCTGATGAAGACCAGCCAGGGGCTGTTCAGGAAAGACATGTTACCCATCAATGGGGTGAAGATGTACAGACACTAGCGAAGCAGGGGAACGAACTACAAATTGACTTTGGCCCAGCTGGAGAAAGACATTATACCGAAGTAAACCTGCGGGGCGCTTATGAAAGTTTGTTGTTCCGTCTCCACAACAACATCTCTTCTCATGATGAATATAGAGATATTTGCAATTGCAGACGATACTCGAGAGGACACGGATCGAAACGCCTTCGAAGACACGGTGACTCGATTACCCGAGGTTTGGAAGGACACCGAAGAAACCGCTGAGAGTATGCTAACAACGTAGGTCAGTTTCCTCCTTGTCCCAATATTGACTGACGTATTCCTCTGCAAGGTTTGATGTCGTATTTGGTGTTAAGGATGGAAACAAGCACGCAGCTCAGACTGACTTTCTCGCCGGCAGCCATTTCGATTCAAAGCAAGTTTTTGACGCTTTGATGCGCGGTCATCTCGCCATCCAGGAACTCGTTGGCCTCGCACGATGGCATTACAACATCCAAGACACGTCTGTTCCCGCTTCCAATCATAACTCTATTGACTACAGTGCTTTGCATGAACATTTAAAGGAGCTGAGCCTCGTGTCTGGAGTTGAAAGACATGAGCCTTCTGTACAGCGCGAGATGGAAGCCCGGGAGCGTCTGGTTCTTGACCTAGCACTGTCAAACGACGTATATTCTGCTAGGCCAATCACGAAACTCCGCTCTTTCGCCGCAGGTGAAGCAACGCCGAACACCGTGACACCTATGGAGATGTCCTATAGCGAGGAGCCTCCTGAAGTTAAATTTGGGTACTTTCGCCCGGTTCGCAAGGCAGGCGCTGAACACTATGCGGACAAAGAGCAAGACGGAGATCCAGGGGTTTCAAGTTCGCTCGGGGTCCGACTTTTGCTTTCCGAGTGGGAATTGGGAACGGATCCGAAAGATTATGCGTACCGCGACCCATATGGCCTTGTGGATATAGACGCACAATCTATCCCGCAGTACGGGAAAATATCCGCTGCCCCGCCTACGACGCAGAAAAAACAGATACAGTCGCAGCAACCGCCTCTTGTCGTTGCTGCGGCTACACAACCTCCGGTAGTCCACACCATCGAGCGTGCGCCTGCAATGGTCCAGGAAACCATGCAGCGAACATACTCACAGCAGCAGTTTGAACCTGGCTTGAACGCGTTTTCGCAAGAGCCGATGACGAGCACACAAGTGCTTCCGGGGCCCTTTGGTGGTCGATCAGGCGCTGGAAAGAAACCAGCCAAGAAACGGATAGGAGGGTTTTGATGGCCGTGATCTACTACCAGCTAGTTGTTTGATGGTAAAAAAAAGTAGATAAACGTTTGTGAGATTAGGGAGGATGATTGGCATGGCGCGGGGATGATGTGAATGGAAGCCGGGACCGAACCGGATTTGGCAAGTTTGTTTCAGGTTCGTTCCAGGCTTCGAGCCAGTTTAAATACCGAGGCCGGTGAGCAGAGTACCCTATTCTCGTTAGCGTGTTTCTTTCTCCCGGATCTCAAAGCTCACAAGACTCGCGAACGAAAACGCTTGGCAAGCTCTCATAGTCGACGCGCAAAGCGCACAAGACTGGGCCACCTGGTCCAGCCTGCGCTCCATGGATGGAAATAGGTCCGCTTTTATCTCTTTGCAGACCCAGCCACTGGCATAGACGCTTACGTCCGACAGAGCGCCACACAATCCTTGGTTCGATCGTGCGGCGTTGAATGATGCTCTGAAACGTACGCTTCGTTGAGAGTACACCCGCTTTCGCAGCCCCAGTCTGAGACGTTCGCATACAGGAAACAAATCCGTAGTATGTGCTCTTTCGGCCAGTTACATATCTACAATTGCAGGGTATCCGGTACGCCCACTTGCCTGTCGGAGAAATCGAACTTGGTCTGACCACGATCGTCCCAGTTGGACTCGTTGAAGTCGAGGTTACAAACCACCAAGATACGAGTCTCTGTTCCGAAACTCGCAGGGCTAGTGTATCAGGAGGAGGGCGTGAGAGGGTTCTATCGCGGGTTGTGGATTCCTCTTTTCACGATTGCATTCGTTCGTGAGTGCTTCTCTGTCTCGTAGTTCGTCTTGTTGCTGAGTATTCCAAAGGTGCCGCTTCCTTTACCATATACAGTGACACGAAAGAGTATTGTCGCAACCATCATTATTTCTCTCGGGATAGGTTGTGGGACGCCGCGGTCGCTGGCGGTATTAGTGGTACACTGTCCGGATCGCTAATCTCCTTTGGAAGCGCACGTGCGTCTGCTTGTCCCTCTCTCGGCTGCTTGTGCTAAATTTCGATTTCAATAGCATTCGAGCTTGTAAAAGTAAACTTGATTACCGTCGAAGTGACGCTGGCGTCTGATATCTAGTCCACCAGGTCCGCAGACAACTCGAGTACAGCATTGCTTCGAGCAAGGGAGTCCACTTGGCAAAGGCACCAGGTACCCTGGAAGCCGTTCGTGACATATTTAGGACGAGCGGCCTATCCGGTCTCTACATCGGTTTTCGTTTACACTTTAGTCCGTGATTCCATTCGTGGCTCGTCATTGCACTGAGCACCCATGCCTCCTATCGTTATACAGTACGCGACACGGCTGGTACAGCGTTGTACTTTTTCGAGTACGACGCCATGCGTCATCTCCTTGGCAGACAACGTTCAGGGGAGCAAGGCCCACCACCTCCCTGGTTACCGATACCTGTTTCTCTCATTCCCTTTGTATGCGGTTCACTTGCTGGTGTTACCTCGTGGGCGCTGATTTACCCGTTCGACGTGTGAGTCTGTTACTTGACCTGGTCGATCATTGTAACCAACCCTAACGGTATCGTTCCCTAGGGTCAAGACTAAAGTTCAACAGCGTGCGTTATCCGGCATGCCACCGAGAAGCCTATCTGTGACTCTCCGCCGGCTCGTACGGGGTACGCTGGAACTTGCTGTCGTGTTGTATGCTTTGCTCATTTGTATTAACACAAGGTCCCGACCCGAAAGACCCCAAACCAGTGCTTGCCGGAATAGCACGAATTTATCAAGGTCTCGGTGTGAGCGCGGTGCGAAGTATCACCACACACGGCCTGTTGTGGACTTTTTTCGATATCACGTCGCATTATATCGACCACTTACCCTGATCCCACGTCCTTTCGAAACTTCAACTTACATCACTACCTCTGATTATCCATACTCATCCGCTTGACGGCAAGAAACAGGTCACCCAAGTGGTCGATTCACAACTCATAAATTAGACTTTGTATCATAGCACCATGTCCCCATGGGCGTCGAATCCATAATGCAAGACAGAATGGGGATCACATTATATAACATATACACGTAGGAAGATACCATTCACATTCACATCTGTGAGTGGTGGGCATGAAATTGGTCGTTCCACTTTGGATAGGTATGGTACAACGTGACGCGGGTTCTGTTGTGCCACTCTGCTACAAGTGCGTTGATCGCAAAGACCTTGGTCATCCCATTAGTAATGTTTGAGAGACAGCCATAAGGTAAGACACACCAACTGACAGAGCGGATCAACATGAACTCGTTTCACAGTGAGCGGAAGAATCTCAGCCAGAAGACACTGGATAAACTGCCACCCAGCTGATTCCATGGCAAAATTTGGCCCGAGTTTGTGCAAGAGGGCGTATATGATCGCCACCGCATCCGGCCAGGGCAACATCATCGCAATGTGTCTTAATCCGTTGAGCGCGGTACCGTAATGAAGTAGACCTCCGTAGAACAGGTGGCCGATCATCGTGATGGCGGCCATTACTTGCATAAACAGGTCTTGGCGAGGTATGGGCAACACTTTACGAATCGCGACGGCAACGTACTGTGAAAGCGTAAGCTAGTAACTGTCACGAACACCGACAACGCGTCAGAATCGTACCCAGCGCCAAGTCAACTTCAGCCTCTCGGTACAAAGGTGATCGAGTGCGTCCAAAAAGTCCTTTTGAGCGTGAGGCAACATCCATCCCAGACGGTCGGTCATCCTCGAAATGAGCGCGACGATTTCGGGAGCGGACGCGTTGGCGTCCTTGCGACGACATTGCATACGCACCCAATGCATGTATACGGCTAGAGCGAGGCCACGGATCTTTGCTCGCGTCGGTGTTCCGAGGATCTGCAACGCCCGTGCCACCATGTCGTCGATCGGGGGGCGGTCTGACAAGACGGCGCGTCTGAAGACGTGGGTGAAGTGATCGTCGAGGTCCTTTTGCCATCGCGGTGTCTCGACCAGTTCGTTCAGATTCTCGTCAAAGGGTGCAAAGCGAGACGTGGGTGGCCTCGGGGGAGCGTCGTTGGCAGGTTGATTCGTGGGTCCGGGATTCGATGGGGACTCGACGTCGTGGTCCGTAGAGGAATGCGTGTCTCGCGAGATGTTAAACAGCGAGGACATCGTCGTTGGGGGCGTAGAAGAGGTGGGTCGGTGGATGGGACGACGTAGCTGTTCGACGCATCTTTTGTAGCTGTGAAGGGGGTCAAAGCACAAGATGGCCCGCTCAATCCAAAGCGTTCCGATTGTCGTGGTAGGGGACAGGTCATGATTTCAAGAGGAGGAAGTGTCGCCGGGGTAGCTCAGCTGGGAGAGCAACAGACTGAAGTTCGCATGGATTCTGGAGGTCCCGTGTTCAATCCACGGTCCTGGCATTACTTTTGTAGTATTTTTTTTCTACGTTGTCTGGCAGTTATCCGATTACAACAATGTATGGATCAGGAGGTTGACCTGTAACCAACGAGTACTACTCAAGCAATTGTATACTTTCCATAATCCTTCTCCGGCTCGTATATCTAGCATTGCACACGTCCATCAGTATGAGAGAAATGATGTATCGTTGGATGCTCACCTCCCATCGTGATGCAGGGAATATATGTTTGTTCCTCTGGTACCAACTTCGTTCCACGACTTTCCCAGCGTGTGATTCATCCTTCTCCTTCGTAGCGTCGGCAAGAAGGCGGACGTCGTCATGGACATCAAAGTTAAAGAGGGGTCCAGACTTTCCCCGCGCTTTGTTGACAATGAAGTCATAGAAAGTATAATGCTACATAGATGTCAACGTCATAACAGTTGACACCATGGGACCACGTACTCCTGGTATTACAAGATCCTCCTTGAATACGAGGGACGTATCAGATGACGATTTGATAGCAGACATGGGAGAAGCCCTACCTTGACGTACATCAAGTTGTCAACGTTGACTCCTCTAAGCTCAGGGAATTGCTGTCGACACTTTTCCAAGAAGGTGCTGATAGTGTCCCCTTTCTTACACTTGACAGGGCTTGAGAAAGTTAATTAAGACGGTTGATCCAAAGAACGCACGACGACGGATTTCCTGTGTCCACTACCGTCCCAATATGAGTAAGTGATCTCGATTTCTTCTGCTTTGAGTTCCTCTTGATTTCGAAGCCACTCTTGGCGAAGTCGCTCCCTCTCTCTTCTTTCTTCTTCTTCCCGCTCGCGGTCAGGGAGAAAGGACGTGTCGACGTTGGGATTTTTGCCAAACTTGGTGCGTTTCACTGTAGGTTCACCGTTCTCCGCATCTGGAGTCTGACGAGAAGACGCTTCCCCGTCATCCTCTTCGTCATCCATGGCGAAAGACAGCGTCGACTTTGCCTTTTTGCGTTTCTTTACCTTCTTTGTTTCCTCTCTAAACAAATGCTCCACATTCTATAAGCCACCCTTCCTTGTGTGTCGAACCGTGCCGTGGTATCAACGCATGCATTGACTTACCTGAGTTCGTTGGTACGCGCTGCTTCCCGCGCCTTTGCCTCCTCGAGCGCCTTCCTCCTCTGCTGGAAGTCTTCCAGACGTACGAGGCCGATCGTGCTATTCTTGAGGCTGTCTTCCATAGAGTCATTCTGCCCGACGAACTTGTTCGCCGAAGGACGTGACTTTTCGGTTTCGTTGATGAGATTTTGCTTCTGTCGCTCATATTCTTCGCGATTCTGAAGACGTTGCTTGATGAGTTCATCCTGACGACGTCCCTCGGCTTTACTGGTCGACATTTGCGGTCGTTCTGCTTGTGTGAACTCGGTTGCTTGGCAAATCGGGGAGGTCGGCGTCCAACCAAAGGTGTGGTGCGGAGTGTCAAATTTGTCTTTGCTCAAAGCCTCGATCAGCGTTGGAAGATGGTGCACGTCCTCGGCGTACTTTTGCCCGACTTGCAATACGCAAGGGTACGTGTCGCATAGCACACAGCGTTTTCGCTTCCCTGACGTCTCCAACCAGCAAGCGTTGACCAAGTTCT